>BQNB010134695.1:0-16558 GCA_026074375.1 Tanacetum coccineum | reverse complement strand
TGTTGTCGACGATTTCGATTACGAGCTTGAGAACGAGTGCGCATGCACTAAAAATAAAGAAATTAAAAAGTAAACAAAAATTACACTAATTTTTTTGGATTTTTGAATATTTTTTTTAACAATCTATTTTAAACGGATACACGGAAGACAACTTAAAACCAAATAATCAACTTACTTCACGGTAGCTCTTAAAAATTGCTTTTTAAGATGAGCCGTACCTCGTAAGTGACACAAATGGCAAGTTTTTGAATCTTTGGTTCGATTTGGGAACTTTTCAAGTTCACCGGAACTTATTTATGATAATACCTCAATTGAAGGTATTATATGTTGGTGTTCGTTTACCAACTTTGTGTATTTTTTTTAAAAGGACAATTTTTTTTTAAATTTTTGATTTTTTTTATATTTATATGATAATTATACTAAAAAGAAAAAGAAAATATTTTTTACTTTTTATATTTTTTAATTTTTTTTTGGATTTTTGAAATATTTAACAAAAATGAAACTTTCGAGGACGAAAGGATCTTCAAACCAAATCAACAAACGTAAACGACGGAATCTTTAACACAAGTCCCCGGCAACGGCGCCAAAAACTGATTGTTAGTTTTAATACACTTGTAAAATATACTATAATAATAATATTCCAAAGAGCAATTAAGAAAATTACCAAGTTACCCTTGATAAAATTCACTCTCAAAAATATATAATACAATATATAATACGTATATTTAACCGGGAAGTATGATCACCCGGGTCGTTTCCCCAACGACTTGTGTAATTGAAACCACGTTTTAGCTTGGATTGTGATTTGAATGAGAGAACAAAGTTTGATTTGTTTAACTACTAAAAAGATTAAAATAAACAAGTACTATCAATTAAGCATAAAGATAATTAATGAAAACTCAAAATTTAACTAAAAACGCGAGCCGGGACACTAAAACTAAGGCCAAAAACCTAAACTCTACAAACTTAAACCTAATTTTTATTTTTATTTTAAAATGTATTCTAATTGACTAAAAACGAAGTTAAAAAAAACTAGAACGAAAATTGAGTTAAAACGAGAGATAAAAATTGAAAACCGAGAACGGGAACAAAACTCGTTCTTTAAAAAGTAATTTATTGCTATAAAACCTAACGAAAGTGAAGCAAATTTTGTCCCTAGCCAAACTTTATGATTTAAAAGAAAATTTTCTAAAAAAGATTTTTATTTTTCTGATTAATTTTCTATTTTTTATGAATTATTTGTTTAAAAATTTTTTTAAGAGAAAATAAAAGATAAAAAAATACAAAACTTATAGTAAAAAATTCTAGAAAATTACAGGAAATAGCTTAAGCTATATGAAGAAAATAAAAAAAAAAAAATCTAAAGAGGAAAAATGACCTAGTAAAACTAAACTACGAAAAGTCCGTAGCTTATAAAATAAGCCACGAAATAAGCTTAACAGCTTATTTGGCTTATAATGCCAAAATTGAGTATAAGAAGTTAAATGAAAAGGAAGAAATGGAACGGATGAGCAATTGTAGCAGTGTTAAGACTAATGGTTTTTGAGCTTGAGGTCGTGGGTTTTCGAGTTGTGCAGACACCCTCTTTTTGTTCATTTTTTTAATTTTTGACTTTTATGAAAAACTGAATACTAGGGCTTAAAGAGGACACAAAATTAAGCTATTTTAATAAAAGGGACATAAGCTGAAACTAACTAATAAGCTCAAAAACAGCTTATCAAAGCTGCAAAATATCATAAAAGGTAGGCGTTTAGCTCCTTGGTTATGCTTATTTCTCTGTAAAAGCACATTTTAAGCTCAAAAATAAAAAATAAAAAGAAGTCCTGAGACTCCTAATGATAAGCTTACATTAAAACTAGGATTGAAAAGCTTTATTTTGCACTAGAGAAAACAATTTAAGGCCAACTGAATTGAGTAGAACAAAGAGGTAAACCTCCAGGTTTAAAAACTTTGAAAAGTACAAAATTGAAAAAAAGCTCTAATGGCTCAATAAGCAGTTTAAGAATCCTAGCTTATTTGTAAACTAAACAAAAAACCTTATAGAGTACTTATTTAATCATAAAAGCAATTTGACTACAAGTAAAAATTAAAATATATAAAAACTAAGAATCTAAGACTGGCTTTTTTTTTGGCTTTTTATGAGTTGATATTAATGACTTTAAAAACCTAATGTAACCCCAAGTAAATGATCTAGGAAATAAAAATGAGATTACTAATTATGGATTAACATTGTCTAATCTAGTATTAACTTTGAATTTATGTCCTAAAACCTTCTAAGATTTCTTAACTAAAATGAGCTTCAAATGACAACAAGTGGTTAAATATAAGTTACCTACTGCTGATAGACTTATGACCAGAAGACAAAACACCAATGCAGGCAACTAGAGTGGTTGCTACTACAATGCACAAAAGGCACCCAAATAGAGTGTATAAACTCTATGCAATCCAAGTCCAAGCCATGAAAGCTTGTGATCAAGCTTTCACTAACTAAAAAAGGTATACAAGTAAACCTGGTTCTGAGACATCAAAATTAGAGCCCAAATTACTCATTTTATTTAAAAAATAGCTTAATGAAATACTTTTCCTAATAAAATAGATGAAATCAAAAGCCAACTCAATTGTTTTGCAAAACAAAAACCTTTGACTTTATGAAGTCAAACAAGATAAAACCAAACACTTTTTCCTAAATACATATGAGCAGAATTGGAAAATTTTCTTAAATGAAATCTACTATTTAAATCCTTAATTAACCAGATTGATTAACAGATTAATAACTAACTTAAATAACATAAACTAACTACTAGAATAAATCTAAATGCAAGAGCGTAAGAAATACACTAAAATTTTGGATTTATTTATGATTTTTATTGACAGAAAATAAGAAACTAATAGGATTCTATATCTATTATAAGCGCAAAAACAATGAAGATAGTATAACAATAAGCATAGTAAAGCGAAATAAGCACAAAGAAGGCAACTAATATAAAGCAAATAATATATTTATTCCTAATAAAGTTACTTAAACTTTACTATGTTAAGCTAGAAATTAACAGACCAAAAGGGAATTAAAAAGAGGAAACTTACTTAATCTTCTACTTAAACAGAAGCATAGAATGCACTTAGAGCTTTTGCTACAATCTCTGGGCTATTTAAAAATACGCCAGTAATATTCCATGGAAGATCCTTCCATTTATTATCTCCCTTCCAAAAGCTTTTTCATCCAAATTGCAAAAGTAATTACAGGATTAATGAAATTAATATGATTAGGTCCAAGTTTGAGCTTCACGCAATGCGCTTAGAGACTCATGATAGGTGTTTGAGTAGAGCTTATAGGTACAGTAGCTGACATTTAATAGGTAAAATAAAAGCTGTAATTAAATTTGAAAGAACTTTTGAACAATTTATTTAAGTCATAAAGACTAAATTTCATTGATGAAAAAACTTTATTACATTATCTAAAAAGAATTACAAAAGATTTGAAAAGGCCATTATATAAGCTAAAATTAAAATTAAGCAAAACCTAAAAGCTACTAAAAAAACTTACTCTCTTGTGTGTGGTGTAGGTGAGGGCTTGTCTTTTATAGCCAAATCCCTGAACTTCTAGGATTAGGAGTCTGTAGATGCTACCTCTCCGTCTTCATCCCCTTGATCAACTATCAAAAATTTTGCTACATCATTTATGGATCCGTTAGATCAAATGGAACTCACACGGATTCCAACAGCCGTGGCATCCGTGTGGTTTGCTTTACTGCTTTCCTCTTAGAGTACTTCAAGTGCAAAATCCAAGAATACATGTGCTTTCTATTGTTGCCTCCACGTGGCCTTCCCCTTGATTATGGGAGACCAATAATGCTTATTGATTTGACTAATCTCTCCTTGACATCTTGTATGCGATCACTTGAATTGACTTAATCACCCCTTAATTTGGATTTGCCCTTTGATTTACCTTGGGTTAATGTTAGGGACGATGGGTGAATAGTGCTCTTTACTTATTCCCCGCTTGTTTATTAACTGAAAATGGGAGGGTAAATCATTTTAAATTTTGGGAGAAATGCCAACTATTAGAGTCCTTGTGGTTGAGTTATAACAGGTGTAGGTGTTTAAAAATAAGTATAGGAAATAGTGCAAGAGTAAGTCCATTGTGTATTTTAAAATGAGAAGGTTATTGGGCCTAAAGGGATTGGGCTTTTGGATCCGGTGTGTCCGTTTAGGCTTTAGGGACCATTCGTGGACTTTCACAGAAACTTGGAGGACAAAATTTGAATAATTTGGAATATTTTTCCTTTGTGATTGACTTCCTGTTGGACCAAGATTGACAGGAAGTTGACTGAAGATTTGACGTATTTACCCTGTGCTTTGGCTTCTGGCTTTTTGTTCACTCTTCTTTCCACGAGTCCGTGCTTAACCCCGTTTTTGATGGTTTTATCCCCCCCCCCCCTTGTGATTTTTTTCCATATATCCGTACCTGCAAAACACCACAAAACTCAAATACAAACATATTTTTTCCATTTTTTTGGTCTGTTTTGGGCTTAATTTTGGCCATTTTTAGGTATAACTGGATTATGTGTATTTAATCACTTATCAGCAACAACTAATTGCCCATTACTCTCACGTTCACTTCCTCAAACTATAGTGACGATACTAATTTCTTCCAGTCAAAGTCTAGATATTAAAGCATCTTTCCCCAGCTTGGATATGGATACAAGCAAATCTTCTTCCTTTGTTACCACGTGACACAATATACTTCCAAAGTCGCATATTGAAAGTAAATATTTGTATTTGAATTGTTTACCGTGACCTGGTAGACCTCCGAGAGTTAATGGTTTAGCTCACATAAGTCAAGCACTAACTCGATGACCTTGCAGATTAACCAAATCAACTGTGATCGTTAAGCAGCAATGACACCAATCCAATCCTGAGAACTGAAGAGAAATACTTGTGATGATGTGAAAATGGCCAGACGTACCTGATAAACAGGGACTATCACTAAATTTTGCTTTGCTCAAGTTTCCTTCTTTCCAATGCCGTTGCAGAACCAATTGATTAATGAACATATCGCCGAGTCCTCCGAAGTAGCTTGTATTCATCTATCTTTGAGAAACTATCTGGCAATTGCGATTGGCCCGAATAACTCTCAGTTATTGTATGATAAATCCATTTCGAGGAAAGACCCAATCTAGTTTCAGGAGGAGTGCTGGTCCTGTCTTCCTCTAATAATAGGCTCAACCAGTCTAGTCAGGTATCATGATCTTGGGAATATAGTGAAGTAGATCAGTGTCCTAAAAAGTATAAATAATATTCATATTTGTCGGTATAGCTGCCCTACGTCTTACAATAGTTGTTCAGAATGATTACCGGTCTGTTAACGTTAGAGGAGAGCGTGGAAGGAGCTTCTCTATGTGTCAGACATTTTTCCAAGCAATGGACTGAGTGAGCTGGAAGCTGTTTTGGAGCCTGAAGAATCAAATCATGTCTTTTTTCTTCTTTCTATATAACTAATCTGGTAGAGTGAGTGGAGGAGGTCCTTATCATTATGGCATCTCTTATCTGACTTGTCCTTTTAGCAAGGAGTTCGTCCCTTTGTTCGGCCCGTTCCATAGACGCCTCAAGAGCAGCAAATAGACAACATGATTCAATGGTGTTTGACATCATAACCACTGCATCAAACACTGTTGGAGAGATATATGTAACATTTATGATTAGCTTTGGGCAGTTCTCAAAAGCGATCTCGAAGTGGAGCTTGAAAAGCTATGTGTACCGCCTCCTTTACAACATCATTGACTGTTTGATTGATCTTGTAAGACAAATCTCGAAGTTCCAAAGTAAAAACCCTGGATCCAAGATTCTAAGTCGTGTTATCAAGAGTCTTGCTCTTCTGCTCAAAATCATAGAATTGTGAATATTATTCAAGTGGTGTGTGACACGGCAGCACTAACTCTTAATCTGATTATGCTTTTGTGTTTGTTTGCGAGGTGGTAGAATGGAAGTGATGTTTTATAGTTGTTGCTATTGTAGCAAAAGAGCTTGTGCATTAAGTGGTAGCAGTGGTACAAGGTTTAGAGGTGAGTGACCAGTAACAGGTGTGGATAGTGTGAGGAACTTAGGTAAGAAGCTTATTTGATGAATTAGAATGTGAACCAAGGATTCGACTCATTATATCCATGTTTTCTTAAACCCAAATCCTCATCTGTGTTGTTTGTCAATTAAATGAAATGTGCACCTGAAATTGAATGCGTCCAGCTTTCATCATTGATAAAGTGTTTCCCAGTGGAGCCTTAGTGTGATTTTCCTCGTGAATATGTTCCGCATACTAGATGCATCAAGAATTCATGTACTTGAGGTATAGCAAAGTGCCCAACAAAGTATCATGCATGGGCTTATGGGTCTGGTCCAACAAGAGCCACATGACTTAATCTAGGGTCTGGTCCAGCTTGGTCTTCTTCCATGAGAATACGCTCCGGTGGTGGTCGAGACTTAGGTGTTTTACCAAGGTCTGATCCAGCTTAGCCTTCATTAATTTTAACAGTCTTTTCCTCTTGATCTACCACGTTAGCCACATCTTCACCTTGTTCTTCACCAATCTGCAGTATCTTAGTATTACCTCCACTGTTTGTCTTATCTGTATCAGCACCTGTCTCAGCATCTGCAAGAGACGGAGAATCACAAACTATATTTATGGATGTGTCATCCTGTGGTTGTGCAGAAGGTCTAGTTGATGCCTCTTCAGTAGCTGGAGTCCGCCTCTGGAATATAAATTGGTCTGTGGTGCTTCTCTTTTTAGCGTGTGCAGAGCTAACAGTGATTGTGCAGCTTGTTCTTCAGTTGCAGTTGCTTTTCCCTTGCCTTCAACCACAGGGAGTGGTCGGGTGGCCTCTACTACAGGTACTCGAATAGCCACACTGCCAACATGTGCTTGACCCGGTGCCTGAAACAATTCCAAACTCATCTAAATAGCTCTTTCGACATCATATTCTTCACTTTCACCTTGATGTTTAGGTTTAGGTTCAGGTTGAGTTGGTTCATCTTCATCAATGAGTTAGAGAGCACTCTTTCCTTTATGAATTTTCTGCACTTTACCCCTTTTGGATGCTTTTAGGAGAAGGCTTTGAGGGTTTTTCTTGTGTTACCTTAGGTTTTCTTGTAGGAGCTGGTTTGCTTGACTTCTCTTTAACAGGCTTCGGCTTGAGTTGCTTAGCAGTTGCAGGTTTCTTTGACTTATCAGCTTTTGTTACAGACTTTTTTTCCACCCTCTTCAGCTGCAGTTTTCTGATCATGCTTTGCAACCATTTCCAAGTATGCGTTTGGTGAACATGCAATTCCCTAATATTGTTTCGTGATCAGCCTCCTTAGAATTTGCATTTCCAAAGTAAGGATAAATAAAAAGGGGGTATAAGTAGTTTTATATTGTTTATAAATTAAAACTTAGATTGTCGACTTATGTGAATTCAAGAGATATACACAAGTGTATATGATAGCGATGCAATAAGTAAATAAACAATCTACGAAATATAAGCAAGTAAAGATAAGAAAGATCAAACCGATGACATAATGATTTATAGTGGTTCGGCTACGAAGCTCCTCTTCGCCCTACTCCACTCCCCAAGTACCCAACTTGAGAGTTATCTTCACTATGTCAACAAGCTCCCTTTAGGCGGAGAAAACCGTACACGTCGCTTACACTTTTTTCTGGTACTAAGCTAAATACCGAGTTCTACTTTGAGATAGAACCAATCTAACACACTATGTATTTTGAGGCCTAAATACTAACCTATCATACACATACGATACACACAACACACAACAGAAGATATACAAGATGAATGATTATCACAAACGTGATGACACAACTAAACTATTAACACTTGAAGCTTGACGTCTTCTTGAGTGTTCTTCACTAAAGAGTGGAATGATTTGATCACTTGTAATGGATTACGTAACAAGTATAATGATCAAAGAATATATAAAAGATAAAATATGTATGAGAAAAATATTTGTCAAGAGTTGTATAAAATGAAAGAATGAGGTTGGTATTTATAGGCAACCTTTTGAAATTCAAATCTGTCCTAGGTGAGCCAAACGTGCGACTCACGGATCCTCCATCCCCTGGACCCGTCTAGTGTTTTTGGTGGATCCGTGGGTGGAGCTGGGACAATATTTGTCATTTTATAATTAACCCAAAATCTATACAAAATATTATTTTGTACTTATTAAAACTAGTTTAATAGTGTTCTAGAAGAAAATATTTCTTATCACCAATATGGAAAATTTTTCTAGATTTGGAAAGATTTGAAAAGATTTGGAAAGAGTTGGAAAGATTGTTTCCACTTATGGTTAATCTTATTTTGTCTTACATGATTAATATAACTAGCCCAGACAATTCTATCTTATATCTCATCTAAATTCATCTAAAAGTTCTCAAGAGGTTTTTCTAGTAGTTTTGGGAATATTGTTCTTAGTTCATCACAATTCCCAGGTTGTAATCATTAAAGGAGGTGTATTTCAAGCTATTAAGGGCTGTGACAGAGTTGTTCGAAGTAAAACTCTTGAAAATTAATATAATTAGCTATTGAAATCAGTATAAACATGTTTCTCTCCTTGGAAGATCATTAAATATAAATATTGTTTTTGCATGAATATTTGTATTAACAGAATTGTTGAATATGGAGTAGTTTAACATGTTTGTTTGGGGATTATGAGGAAACTATAGATCTAACTTGGATAAACTAATGAATTTGGAAACTATTAATATGAACTTGATGTTTTATACTCAGATCTCCTAATCATCATACTAGTCTGGATATAGGTCAAAGACTTCGGCTATATGTTTGATTTCCAAGTTGTTTGTCTTTGACAACTAGATATTAGCCTTGTGAGGATTGGCTAATAAAATGATCATTAACCGGGGATAAAAAGGTTTAACGCTTAACCTCATGTCTAACGAACTTGGTTAAGAAAGTCCATATTCCTATTTTCTAAACATGAATCGAACTTAAAGCATTTTTGTAATCAAAAGTAAAGGCCGAAAGGATTTTTGATTATAATGAATAGACAATCATTTTAGTAAACTAACCATTTCTTTAATGGATTATACTTTAATTCTTGAACCCATTTTCCATCCAAGTTTATCTATATTTGGTCTCATCCCCTAAACAAACATCATTTTATATCTTGAATTTGAATCATTATCTTTAGATGACCCTTTCTTAATATAATCGACCCTTTCTAAGAATAACCAATCCTGTGGAATGACCTGGTCTCTATAAACAGGGGTTTATACTTTACCCGTGTGTTAGTTAGAAATAAGATAAAACTAGAATTATAAATTTAAAGCTTTTATAACACATCAGGTCGGTGCAAACATAATCTGCTAGGGTTGGGCCGATGTAAATAGAGCCTGTTGGGGTTAGGCTAGTGCAAACCAAACCAGCTGTGTTAGAAAGCCTGGTGGGCCAGCAAAAGTACTAAGGGGCTGGGCCACAGTTTGAGGATACATAAAAGATGGGCCAGCATTAAAGCATGGGGGGCCTGATTGAGTATGAATCGCTACGGGTGTTGAACCACTAGAACTATTTTGTGCAACAACATTTGAAACTGTTAAACCCAACTATGATAACAATTTTGCCAATACATCATGTGATAGTGATGACATCAAATAGTTAATACTTATCTATATTAAATTCCTATTATGGAAAACTAGAAGAGGGGGGGTTGAATAGTTTTCTTGTTTTAAGATTTACTTTTCAAAACTTTGTTATGATCTTATGTGAAGTTTGCACAATATTGATGTTTTTTAGAAAATAAATGTAATGCAAGAAAGTAAAAAGTTAGAAAGAAAGAACCAAGACGCAAGCGTTTATAGTGGTTCGGCTACAAGGACACCTTCCTTACCCTACTCCACTCCCCGAGTCACCTACTCGAGAGTTAGTAAACACTAGTCACCAATACTCCTTTCAACTAGCGAAGAAGCCTTACAACGTAGCTTACACCTTTTAACGGTACAAAGCTAAATACCAGTTTCTTTACATGGTAAAATCACACCAATATCACTACACTTGGTTTACAAAGAGGATGACTACAACTACAACTACTATATTGTTGGGAATAAAAGGCTTCTTAACTGTTAATACTGCTGGTTCAAGTTACTGCTGCTAGTTATGAAGATTACTACTGCTGGTTATAGTTTCTACTGCTAGTGAAGATTGCGGGAAATATTCTAAGTCATTACTACTGCTAGTTGTAAAGTTACTACTGCTAGTATTAGTTACTAATGCTAGAAGAGTTTCTACTATTAGTTATATGTTAGTACTGCTGATGTGATAAGAATGAGATATTTTAGGAAAAGATATATATGTATAGAAAACGCTTTTCCCCAAAGCTCATGACGTGGTATCTGTCACCGGTGCAGAATTTGGGAAAAGATTAGGGTACTTCTTTTGCATTTGGTCTTTACGCTCCCAGGTGAACTCAGGACCTCTCTTGGAGTTCCAACGTACCTTAGCGATTGGAATGCGACTTTACTTTAGACGCTTGACCTCACGGTCCATGATCTCGACAGGTTCTTCGATGAAGTTCAATTTGTCGTCAACTTGGATTTCGTCCAACGGTATAACAAGGTTTTCATCAGCCATGCATTTCTTTAAATTCGAGCGTGAAACGTACTATGAACTCTGCTTAATTTCTCTAGGAGTTCAAGATGATAGGCAACGGTTCCTACTTTGGCAATGATCTTAAAAGGTCTAATATAACGCGGGTTCAGCTTTCCCCCCCTTATTGTCAAAACCGTAATCACTCCTTTCTAAGGCGATACTTTTAACATGACCTTGTCATCCTACGAAACTCAAGAGTTTTGCCGTCTTACGTCCGACATACTCTTTTGAGCGATCACGGCGCTTAGAATACGGCTCTTGACTTTGAACAATTTTCTTTCTTCGGTCGTCTCGTCGTGATGATCTCTGGGCAGTGAGCTGACTCATCTCCAACTTTCAGACCCAGCAAGATAAGGTGATCGACTCTTGTGGCCCGATACAACGCAGTCAAATGGAGCATGCCCTTAATGCTAGTATGGTAACTGTTGTTATATGAAATTTCTACCAAAGGTAGATGTCTATCCCAACCTTTTCCAAAATTCGAGTACACAGGCACGTTAAAACATGGTTCCTCTCCACTCTGAATGGGTCCTCTCAACTAAATCACCGTCTGACCATTTGGTCTTTGTATGGTAAGCGTTGGCTCATATCCAATCGAGTACCTAATGCTTTATTTAGAGACTTCAAAAAATGTGAAGTAAATTTCCCATCACGATCAGAAATGATCGAAACTAATACTCCATGCTTTGAGACTGCTTCCTTCAAGTACTGTCTCATTAACTTTTCTAACGTGTTATCTTTTTGCATAGGCAAGAAATGAGCAGACTTAGTGAGACGATCAACGATTACCAAAATCGTGTCTTGACCAGTGGCCGTCTTTGGCAACTTAGTCACAAAGTCCATTGTTATATTCTCTCATTTCCATTGTGGGATCTCTAGTTGAACTAACAAACCAGACGGTTTCTAATACTCTATCTTAACCTTGGCACATGTTAAACACTTGCTGACATAAGTGGCAATTTCTATTGTTGGGAATTATGCATTCCTAACTTAGTACCGTTAGTTATATTACTTAGTACCGTTAGTTATAATTAGTACTGACAGTACAAAGTGTTATTGTAGTTAGTACTGGTAGTGTTAAATAGTTAATACTGCTTATGTAATAGTTAAGTCTGCTTACGCAGAAGTTAGTTAGAGTTAAAGATATGCATGAGATATCTTAGGAAAGGATATGCATTATCTTTATACGCATTTTGTAAAGCCCATTAGGGTTTCCTTAGTCTATAAAAGGAACCCTAGGCATAGTTAGTAGATATACTTC
Organism: Tanacetum coccineum; assembly: GCA_026074375.1. Classification (NCBI taxonomy): domain Eukaryota; kingdom Viridiplantae; phylum Streptophyta; class Magnoliopsida; order Asterales; family Asteraceae; genus Tanacetum; species Tanacetum coccineum. Next base: position 4,651 of record BQNB010134695.1, on the reverse strand, counting down.
TACACAGATCATAGAGATCGTATAGTAATCTTAGTTTGTAATAACCTAGGCAGATTCAAAGTTTAATATAAAAGTTCTTTTGTGATATTCAATATTGTTCTTCTTAGTATTATTGATTAGATTCCGCATAATCAATAGTGTCTACTCAGTGTTTCAACATTGTTGCTTTAGAATTATCTAAAGAAGCAAACTCTTTGCAAGCTAAAGGTTAAGATCTATTCAGTAAATCGATCCAACAAGTGGTATCAGAGCTTGTGTGGAAACTCTAAATAAGAAGAACTCAATTGTAAGATGGCAGAACAAGACATTCCTACACCCACAATCACTGCAATGAAGATCCCTATCATCAAGAAGGGAGAGTACGATATTTAGAGCATGAGAATGCGATAATATATCTGTCATACAGACCATAACCTATGGGATGTTATTGTCAATGGAGATCTAAAAGAAGAACCTGCACCAACAGGAGATCAATCTGGTCCTTTTGCTCCTCCTGCTCCTAAGACTGCCAAACAACTGACTGCTAGAAGGAATCAGGAAAGAGTTAAAAGCATCTTGCTTTTAGCAATACCTTATGAATACCTCCTCAAGTTTCACAATGTTGCTGATGCTAAAACACTCTGGGAGGCAATCAAATCGAGATTTGGTGGTAATGTAGAATCCAAGAAGATGCAGAAAAATGTTCTAAAACATCAGTTTAAAAAATTTTCTACTACATCAAATGAAAGCTTGGACAAAGCTTATGATAGATTCCAAAAACTGATAAGTCAATTGGAGGTTCATGGTGCTCCAATATCAAAGGAAGATATCAACCAGAAGTTCCTTAGAAGTCTTCCTTCTTCATGGAATCAGATTGCCCTCATCATGAGAAATAAGCCAGACATTGATGAGATTGATTATTGATGAACCTTTACAACAATCTAGAGTGTATGAAAGATGAATTGAAAAGGTCCTTCAGTTACTAACTGTGGCATCTCAAATTTGGTTTTTCTCTCCTCTGAAAATACTGGCAGTACTAATGAAGTTAGTACTGCCAGTGGAGATTTTGGGGTTAGTACTGCTGGTGGAATTAATCAAGTTTCATCTACTCCATGTGCTCATGATATAGCTTACTCCTTCCTTGCACAACCAACAACCAGTCCTCAACTTGAGAATGAGGATTTTTAGCAGATGGATGGAGATGACTTGGAGGAACTGGACCTTCGATGGCAGGTGGCTATGTTGACTGTCAGAGTAAAGAAGTTCATTCAAAGGACAGGAAGGAATATGGACTTCAAAGAAAAACAACCTGTTTCTCTTGACAAGTCAAAGATTGAGTGCTACAACTGTCACAGAAAAGGGCATTTTGCTAGAGAATGTAGATCTGGAAGGAGTCAAGGAAGAAGATCTTATGGTGACAATGGCAGGAGCAATGCACCAACTAATGAATCTTCATCACAGGCACTGGTGGCTCAAGATGGTCTAGGAGGCTATGACTGGAGCAATGATTTTGAAGTAGAACCAGTCAACTATGCTTTGATGGCAATCTCCTCTTCAAGCTCATCAAGTTCTTCTGACAGTGAGGTACAAAAATGTTCTAAACAATGTCTTGAATCATTTAAATGTCTTCAAAAGAACTATGATACTGAAAGAGAAAAACATAACAAAGCAAAACTAGAAATCAGGGGTTATGAAATAGCATTAGAGTCACTAGAATCCAGGATTATTGGACATGAAAAAAATGAGTTAGCTTGGGGTGAGAAATATGAATTTCAGAATTATGAGCTTAAATGTAAAGAAATAAAAATTAACAACTTAAATCTAGAATTAGAGAAGGCTGTTAAAGAAAGAGATGAGTTAAAAGATAAGATTGCAAAATGGGAAGAATCGACCAAGAATCTTGAGGAAATACTTAAAAGTCAAATGAGTGCTAGAGATAAAACTGGTTTAGGATATAGCACACAATTGAATGAATTAAGTAGCAATCATGAAACTGATAGTGAGAACAGTTTGAGTATTTTTGATGGTAGATCAAGTGATGATGAGCATATACCAGAAAATGATAGATTTTCAAAGAATGGGTATAAAGCTGTTCCCCCTCCCATTACAGGGAACTTCTTAACCCCAAGAGCTGATATATCTTTTGCTGGGTTAGATGAATATGCCATAAGGAATAAAATCATTGAATCACAAACAAATGATACAAATACTGTAAAGCCTAAGTTAGCCAGTGAGTCAGTTGTGTCTAATCCTAAGATTAACAGAGATAGCGTTATCATTGAGGATTGGACCTCAGATGATGAGGAGGAAGTGTCTGGAGTGCAAAAAGTTAGACCTGAGAATCAAACAGTTAAGACTAGAGATGATAAAAGTGGTCAAAATTCTCATAAACAAGGAGTTGGTTTTAGGAAAGTAAAAGCCTATTTTGTTTGTAGAAGTACTGAGCATCTGATAAAGACTGTAATTTTTATGACAAAAAGAGTCAAGAGTCTAATCTAAAAAATGTGGTTAATACTGGTAAAAGAGAGAGCAAACTAGTATGGGATAATACCAAAAGAGTTAATCATTTAAACTTTCAAAATACCCACATTTAAGTGAGACTTTTGTCCCAGTAGGTGTATCAACAAGAACAGGTTTGCATAGGCCAAGTATTATAACTGCTAGGCCTGTTAGTACTGCTAGGCCTGTTAGTACTGTTAGGCTAAGTATTAATATTGCTAGGCCTGTTAGTACTGTTAGACCAAGTATTAGTACTGCCAGGCCAAGTGTTAGTATTGCTAGGCCAAGTGTGAGTACTACTAGGCCTATTCATGCTACCAGACCTACTTACCCAAGGGTTCAAAATATGACTGCTGCTGGGACAAGAGAAGTAGTTAATACTGGTAAGGGTAAGCTGGACACTGACCTTAAAAAGTCAAGATGGGTTTGGAGGCCTAAGGGAAATTACCTGGATCATGTGTCCAAAGATAGTAGATCATTCATGCTCAAGAAGGTTGAGTATGTTGACCCAAAAGGGATTTCCAAGTCTGTAATGGCTTGGATCCCTAAGAGATACTAATTCTCTTACCTTTTGTGCAGGGCAATCCAGAGATCTTGTTACAGGATCATGCAGTGGTGGATAGTGGTTGCTCTAGCCATATGACTGGAATATTTCAATGGAGGTTTTATGGCTTTTGGAAGTTATCCCAAAGGAGGTAAAATTACGGGTAAAGGTAAAATCAAAACTGCTAATTTAGACTTTGATGATGTTTACTTTGTAGATGAACTTAAGTTTAATCTTTTCTCTGTCTCACAAATGTGTGACAAGAAAAATAGTGTCCTTTTTACTGAGTCTGAATGCCTTATCTTGTCTCCTAGCTTTAAGCTTCTTGATGAAAGTCAAGTTGTACTTAGAGCTCCTAGAAAAGATGATGTGTACAGCTTGGATTTAAATAATATTGTTCCTTCTGGAGGTTTAACTTGTTTATATGCAAATGCAACAGCAGATGAGTCTAAATTATGGCACAAGAGATTAGGTCATGTAAATTTCAAAAATATAAATAAACTTGTTAAAGGTCACCTAGTTAGAGGTTTACCTTCAAAAGTTTTTGTGAATGACCACACTTGTGTTGCCTGCAAGAAGGGTAAGCAACACAAGGCCTCCTGTAAGGCCAAGTTAGATAGAATCATCAGAAAGCCCCTAGAATTACTTCATATGGACTTATTTGGACCTGTCTCTATAGAAAGCATCAACAAGAAAAGGTATTGCTTGGTTGTGACTGATGATTTCAGCAGATTTAGTTGGGTATTTTTCTTAGCTACTAAGGATGAAACATCTAAAATCCTTTGTAATCTTATCATAGGCTTAGAAAAACAATTGAATCATAATGTTAAAATCATTAGATGTGATGATGGAACAGAGTTTAAGAATTATGCTATGAATGAATTATGTGCTAAAAAAGGAATCAAAAGGGAGTTTAGTGTAGCTAGAACTCCATAGCAAAATGGTGTTGCAGAAAGGAAAAACAACACCCTAATTGAGGTAGCTAGAACTATGTTAGCAGACTCACTTTTACCTATCTTATTTTAGGCAGAGGCAGTTAATACTACTTGCTATGTACTGAATAGGGTATTAGTAACCAAACCTCAAAATAAGACACCTTATGAACTATTAATAGGTAAATCACCTAGTATTAGTTTATGAGACCTTTTGGGTGCTCCTTGACTATTTTGAACACCTTAGATTCCTTGGGCAAATTTGATGAAGGTTATTTGCTTGGATACTCTACTCTAGTAAAGCCTTTAGAGTATACAACAAAAGGACTAAAAGGGTAGAAGAGAATTTGCACATCAATTTTCTTGAAGATCAATCAAATGTGGCAGGAACTGGTCCTAATTGGATGTATGATCTTGATTTTCTCACAAATTCAATGAATTATATTCCTGTTAGTGTAGAAAATCAGGTTAATGTGGATGCAGGTACACAAGATTCTTATGTTGCAGGTTCATCAGGAAAAGATAAAGGACCTACTCAGGAATACATACTGCTTCCACTACAACCTCATAGTACAAGGATTCTAGTAGAAGATGTTTTTGATAAGGAAGGACAACATTAGATGACAAAAGATGAACAAGTCTTGCATGATGACCTTGAGAAGATGATTGCTCAAGAAGTGGTTGCTAAAGCTCTGGA
>BQNB010134694.1:0-18274 GCA_026074375.1 Tanacetum coccineum | reverse complement strand
GCATTTTAAGTCCGTTTTTGGTTATTTTAGCTCGTTTTTAAAGGTAAAAGGTATGTGTAATTAAGCACATACCATACAATGGGTTCCTAAGACAAAAATGCAATGGGTACCTAAAGTTAGGAACGAAAGTGTGACTAAGAAAGTTAGTTTTTCCATAGATAAAGTATCTAGGATAACTAATGTCTTAAAACTCACAAACACTTTAGGATCCAATTTGTCATGTATTCCATCATCCTCTAATTCTCTTGCAGATTGTACAACTCGTCATATTCATTGTTAACTCTGGATGCACAAAGCACATGACGGGCAATCTATCTCTGCTGTGCAATTTTGTTGAAAAATACTTGGATACCGTTCATTTTGGCAATGATCAATTTGCTCTAATTCTTGGTTATGGAGATTTGGTTCAAGGAAACATCACTATCAAAAGGGTTTACTACGTCGAAGGTTGGTCAATTCTGTGATGCGGATTTGGAGGTTGCATTTCGAAAATCTACGTGTTTTGTTAGAGATCTTCAGGGAAACGACTTACTAACTGGTAATCGTGGAACTGATCTCTATACAATTTATCTTCAAGAAACAACTTCATCAACTCCAATATGTCTCATGGCTAAAGCATCACCAACTCAAGCGTGGTTATGGCATCGAAGACTTTCTCATCTCAACTTCGACTACATCAACTTGCTTTCAAAGAAAGATTGACTACTCTACTTGCGGTTCGAAGGAGAAAAGATGTTTGTTTGGTTTACAAAAACTGAAGGATGGCAAGGATCAAACTATGTTCCTCTTATGATGGGGAGTAAAGTTTATAAGTAGTTCATTTAAGTCAAATCTTTTTCTTCTCTCTACCTTTCTCTCTCTAACTTCTCTCTACAATTCTTCCATATTTTCTCATCTTATTTTCTAGTTTAAATTATGAAGTGAAAGTGATATATTGGTGACGACATTTGGTTGAATTTGCTTCACATGGACTTATGTGGTCCAATGCGGGTTGCTAGCATCAATGGGAAGAAATATATTCTGGTAATTGTCGATGACTACTCAAGATATACTTGGACACTGTTTCTACGTTCCAAAGATGAAACACCAGAAGTTTTAAAAGACACTTAATGCATTCTTTAAAGAAGAAGGAATTGAGCATCAAACTTTTACTCCTCGAACACCTGAACAGAACGGCGTTGTCGAAAGACGAAACCACACTCTCGTTGAGGCTGCTCGAACGATGCTATCGGCTTCTAAACTTCCTTTATTCTTGTGGGCTGAAGTAATTGCAACCGCATGCTATACTCAAAACAGATCAATCATCATCCCAATTCTTGAGAAAACAACATATCACATCATTAATGACAGAAAACCCTCAATCAAACACCTTCACATCTTTGGTTGCACTTGTTACCTAACCAGAGATGGTGAGAACTTGGATAAGATGAAAGAAAAAGGGGATCCGTGCATTTTGGTGGGATACTCCACTCAGTCAAAGGGATATCGTGTCTACAACAAGAGAACAAGGTTGATAGTTGAATCCATCCATCTCAGATTTGATGAGATCAAAGAGATGTTTGAGACGTCTGTTGCTAATGACACTTCAGGCCTCGTTCCCCAATGACAAAAGGCGTCAGATTATGACAACCCTGACCCCGCACCAGAACTACAAAATGTTTCTCCTTCAGCAGATATAAAAGTTCCATCACAACAGGAGTTGGAACTTCTTTTCGGTCCTTTGTATGATGAATTTTTCAATGATGGTACTTCTCGTGTCAACAAGTCTTCTTCTCCCACCGACAATTCTATTCAAAAAGACACACTACCTTCAATGCATATTCAACCTCCATCAGAACCATCAACTCCTACAAATGTTCATGCTGAGGAAAACAACGATAATCAAGCAGAATTTACCAATCCTTTCTGTACACCGGTACAAGAAAATGCTGAGTCTTCCTCACGCAATATTGGTAATTCAAATGTGCATACCTTCAATCAACCTCAAGATTCAGAATACCGATGGACAAAAGATCACCCGTTAACTCAAGTTCGTGGAAATCCATCCAAGCCAGTGCAAACAAGACGACAACTTGCAACAGATCCTGAAATGTGTATGTTCGCACTCACCGTGAGTATTGTTGAACCAAAAAACATTAAGGAGGCAATGGCTGATTCTGCATGGATAGAAGCAATGCCAGAAGAACTTCACTAGTTTGACAAACTACAAGTCTGGGAACTCGTTGACAAACCTTTTGGCAAGAACGTAATCAAGCTAAAGTGGTTATGGAAAAACAAAAATGATGAAGACCAAACTGTAATTCGCAACAAAGCACAACTTGTAGAAAAGGGTTATGCTCAGGAAGAGGGTATTGATTTCGAAGAATCATTTGCTCCAGTTGCTCGCTTAGAAGCTGTCAGGATTTTTGTCGCATATGTTGTACACAAGTCTTTTCCAATTTATCAGATGGACGTAAAAACGGCATTTCTTAATGGTCCATTGAAGGAGCAGGTTTATGTTGCACAACCAGACGGATTCGTTGATCCTGATCTTCCAGACAAAGTTTACCGTCTAAGGAAAGCTCTATATGGATTGAAACAAGCTCCAAGAGCCTGGTATGATGAACTCTTAAAATTCCTGATTTCCAAAGGTTTTACTAAAGGTATCATTGACACGACCTTATTTATGATAAAATACGGGGAGGACATTCTACTGGTGCAAATTTACGTTGATGACATTATTTTTGGTTCCACAAACCCTAAATTTTCAAAACATTTTGAAAACTTAATGCACGGTAGATTTGAGATGTCCTTAATGGGGGAAATAAAATTCTTTTTAGGACTTCAGATCCACCAATCCTCACGCGGTATTTTTATCAATCAGGCCAAATATACTTTAGAGATTCTGAAAAAACATGGTATGGAAAAAGGACAAATCATTGGTACACTAATGGCTACGAAACCTAAATTAGATGCAGACTTGAGTGGTGAACCCGTAGACCAAACTGACTGCCGTAGCAAAATCAGGTCACTCATGTATTTGACATCTAATTATAAGACCAACATAGTGCAAGCTGTATGTAATTTTGCAAGATATCAAGCAAAGACCGACTGAAAATCAACCTCAAAAGAGGTTAAAAGGATCTTTCGATAGCTTAAGAGGTACCATTCACATGGTACTTCTGTATCCGAAGGGTTCTATCTTTGAATAACAGCTTTTTCCAGATGCCGATCATGCCGGTGCTTGATACTATACTCGCAAAGCACTTCTGGGAGAAAACAACAGTTCCTAGGTGATAAGCTAATCAGCTGGATGTCAAAGAAACAAGACTGTACTGCAATGTCATCCGCAGAGGCTGAATATGTGGCATTATCTTCAAGTTGTGCTCAAGTAATGTGGATGCAACCCCGTGCAACACTCTCGTACCAAGCACATCCATACTCGGTATCATTTCATCAAAGAACAGGTTGAAAACGGTATATTGAATTGTACTTTGTCAGAACTGAATACGCAATATGGCTGACATGTTTACCTAAAGCCCTTCCCAAGAAAGGTTTTAGTACATCGTCAGACGAATTGGTATGAGATGTTTGACTCCAACAGAACTGGAGGTTCTGACAAATGAATCTGCTTGATGCCTCATCAAACATCAACATGTACATATTTTTGAAAAAAAAATCAAAAAGAAAAATACAAAAATATAAAATTTCAAAAAGAAAATACAAAATCAAAAAATCAGAAAATGTTTCAAAAAATATTCTTCTCGACATGTCTCTTGGAATCGATAACATTTACGTACCTAGAAATGTTGATTAATATCGACACGAGGTGTGTAAATTAATTGAACAGGAGTTTCAAATGCTTTTCAAAACATGTCATTTCTAATTTTTCTTTGATGGCTTATTGCAAATATCAGGTACTAAACCCAGACTCAAATATCCAAATAAAGAAAGTTTATCCATAAAGATAACTTATCCCTAACAAACGAGAAAATTCAACTTTTCTCGGTCTTAGCAGTTCTTGAACAACATACAAAGTTTTAAAAGCTCAAAAAAGGATATTGTACGCATAAAGTGCGCTTACCCCCAAAGTTGGAAGATAATCTTCTAACATGATGTTTTTCAAAATGTTGAACACAATTTTTTCAAGAATTTCTCACTGACGATTAATAATCTTTCAAAATTGTGTGTTCAACACTCCATCTTTCAAGGGGGAGTTTTTCGAAAAACAACATTTAATGAGTTTGGATACATCATCTCACGACAATAACTTATTATAATCAACATTCCCCAAAAGTCTCTTAATAACAATAAGTAATAATGACAATTCAAGTAGAATGATAGTTATATAGGATTACTAGTGTTCAACCTCAATTTTATATTCATTTTACAACTTGGTATCATTGTTTTTGGTGTCAAACATATGTAAAATTAAGGGGAGCAAGTTTATGTTTCATGTAATTCATGCTAAGTAAAAGATTTCCCCATGGTATTTCAAGACAAATTTTAATCACAATAAGAATCTCAAAAACTAAGTTGCATTGTAATTTTAAAATAATGGGAGACATGTATTTAAAATGTGATCTTGAAAATAATAAGTTGATTCTAATCGACTCAAAGTGCTTGATACTCTTCGAAAAAAACGGTTTATTTTACGTCTCATACCCTACAACATCTTATTTCACCACATTCTGAGTCATAATGTGTAAGTTAGGTAATTTGGTCCAATGATCCAACCAAACCGGAGGGATCTCCTAAGGACACGCCATATTATAATAGCACTCTTTAGGTAATGATTGGGAGATGATGTGTAAATAAGGGAAGAATGATGCCACTAAGATTGAGCTAACACTGGAACATCACAACAAGTGTATATGACGTCTTGGTAAGCATTGAAGGGGTTGAAGAATGAAAAAGAAATGTATGGATAAAGGGTGAAAAGAAAGCAGCCCTCCACACAACTTAGGCAGAAACCGGGTCAATACATATGCTGTCAGAATCACAATGTTGATTGCTGACATTGAAGACGACATCATGGACCCAGTGATGCAATGCACAACCCTTCCCAGCCATTTGGGTTTTTCTTAAAAGAAACTTGTCTAATTTGTCACGGAGATACACTCGACTACTATTTGAAAGACTTTCTCACGTCCTGAGTTAGTTAATATGAATAGGTAGCAGTCATAGCTCCAGCCCCGATTAACTAAAAAACCAAAACGCACTAAATCGAGTCTAGAGCCATGAGATATACAAAATAAATCTCATAAAGGACATCATCCATGAAAAACACTGGTATGAACATCATTAATTTCACAAGCTGTTAACAAGAGTCTATACGCATAATCACTTGTGATTCGCCAGATGCACATTCAGAGTGATACTCTTTAGTATTCACAATGACGAATGGAAATCCTTCCAGTGTCATCATCAAACAGCACTGCGGTAGGTGACTTGTGAGATTCTATATGAATCAAACTTGTGACAACTGGATATCGATTTGGTCCAGTAAATGAATTGACGACATAATCAGAAAGATAGTAACTATCTGATTCACTCTTACCGTGTTGTCTGCTTTGAGACGTTATGGTCAGGAGAACTAGAAGCAATGGCAATCTAATACATCTTAAGTTAGAAAGATCCTACTCTTTGACCAAGAAACCCTGTCAAGGAGATTCTTTGAATCTACCTGATCACAGGTACATTATTTATACTGTAAAACGGTCCTACAGAACCAGAGGTTAATCTAACCAAATCCAGATGAATGACAAAGCCATATTCGTCCACCCGCTTTATTGCTAACTGTTTTATTTCAGGATACATAAAGATGGAGATGGTGATGCCTCAATTCCAACTGAATTCGGATTCATTACCACATGCTCATGCTCAAACTACAAAGACATTCTATAAGCATCAAGATTCAAGAATCATGAAACCAAAAATTTAAAGACAAAGACTTTCCGCACAAAACTCTGATATACAAGACTTCCTTCTCAAAGATATCAAGTCTAACAAGGAGATTGTTAGCAAGGCTTTCAAGATGATGCAAAGTATGAGCAGTTGGTCAAGACATATAAGATCGCAAGGTGCAAAGACGATCAATGAACGGAAGGATAAAGATTTAAAGATCTCGGACGGAAAAGACGAAGTCTAAAGACAATGACAAAGGCTCAAGATCAAAGATCACAAAGCATGAAGGAACAAGCCTACAACGTAGACAGAGACAAAGATCACAAGAGCTTAACGACAAAAGCAATCTCATTGATCTCACGAAGAAGTGTCACAATACCCTTACTTCGGGTGAGATTGTTAGCCTCAAAATATTGAGTCGAACAATGGAAGTTCGTTCAAAACTATATTAGGTCTCGGTCACTAAATTAATATACATTGTAATAGGCTAGACGGGTAAACGGGCTCTTATTTATAATCTAATCGGTCACGTGTATCGGGCGAAAGCCCAATTAAACCCGAGCCCGGCCCGTAGAATTACTAAAGGCATGCAAGCCTTTTAGTCTTAACTATAAATACCCCTCTCGAAGGATGGAGAGGGTGTTGGTTCATTTGTAACTTTTCATTTGCAAGTAATCCTTCCATTTTTCTCTCATTCTCTCTCTCTAAAATTCTTCTCATCTCCTAATCTTAATTGCTTGTTTTTAATATGAAGTGAAGTGATTTATTGGTTACCGACAGTTTATTTTATAAACCGGTATTAACGTAAATCGTGTTTTTATCGTTTCTTTTTCGTTATTAATCCGTTTTTCGAGTTTCTTACCTTTTTGGAATCGTCATGAGGCAAACTATATTTATAAAACATGATAGGGCTATCACCATACACGAATCAAAACAGCCCCTTTGTATCTTGTTTATAGTTAATTATATAAGCTTGTTTTCATATACTTTTCTACTTAGTAAATTACCACAAGTCTTACACAAGTCCTTATATCATATGCCATACATATATTTGTGTCCATAGGTCCATTATTTGTCCACATAAGTCCATGATAACAAGATTTACAAGTCATTAACATCACATGAAAACATAAACTTTCCTTAAGTAACTTTTAACTACAAGTTTATACTTGAACTTTTTATACTTAAACCAAGATTGTACAACACTTATAACCTCATTTTAACATGATATTACCATCAACATAACATGTGTATAAGTGTACAAAATCATAATCACAAGTAAAAACTCTTTTTACATGTTTAAAAGTCCTAGATGGTGATTTTTGCTACATAGAACATCATATATATATATAAACTCATGAAATGAAAAGATAAGGGTGTTAGATAACCTTAATGTGATGTAATGTGATGATCAACAAAGATCCAAACTCTTGGTTATTTTATAACCCTAGCTTTTTCAACCAAGAAAACCCTAACTTTTCCAAATAAAATCCTAGCTTCCTATCTTGCTTCAATACTTGTAAATGGTTAACCAAGGCTTGCAAATACCTTAGTATATCTTAGGAATGATGTGTGAATGCTTGTATGGTCTAGGAAAATCAAGGTATTGATGACGTATAGTCCAACCTCGGGTCATGAACCCGACCCGCGAATAGTACTTATACCCAGGCCCATGATGAATGGGCCATAGCGACATCAATACGGGTTTCCAAGGCCCAAATGGTACTGCCTATGGGGAAGCCCATGACATATGGGCCATCACGACGAGGATTTAGGCCCAGGGGCCCAACTAGCGCACACGTGCGCAGGTATCTAGAACACCCGTTACGAACGAGTCATAATCATGAGGTGGGCCCACTAGTTACTAAATTGCATCACATTAAACTTTTTCAAGTGCATACACATTACTTGCTTACTTGCTTGCATTATGTGTTTACATTACGTACATACATATATACATATTTACATATATGCTTACATTCCCTTATGTATATTTTACATTTGTTTATATAAGAGTCATTTATATAAATACTAGAACATTTCTCAATACATTATGAATGACACGATAGTCCTTAATTTTTTTTATGATTTTACATAATACCGTATTACATAACATTGAAACATGTCATAGTTCACCGATTCCATTAGTTATCTTACCATTCAACTCCGATTTGAACACCCCGCCTCATACTTTTGAAACACATACTCATTTTGTGACCGCCTTACCTATGAACCTAAGTTTGGGACTTTTTTTTTTCTTCAACTCCATTTTCCTATAGGATTTCCATATTCATACTTTCCTTTTAATTTTTTCCTGTTGACTATGCTGAGATTTTTAAATTATCTATCAAACTCATGTGTCATGAAAACTTCATCGATTTTACTTTAACTCTCTATAGTATTTATGTAAACCAACTCCTTAAACTATTGTAGCCTTTTCAAATATTCTTACAACGACTTTATGAAACTATTTACTATTGTCTTATAAAATATCTTTACGTCAACTGCAACCATTTTGTTGTCATCCTATAAACTACCTCGTTTCTATCTTGTGACTTATTTTATCACACTATAAAACTATTTTGATACTATTATATACATAAGATTAGTTTGACAAAAAATTGAGCATTGCATCGTTAGTCCTCAATTATATATAGCCTGATCACCTACGCAAAAAAAATTTAAAAAATTTTCCAGGAGGCCAGGCCATGCTGAGAGTAGTCACAATAAATTTGTCAATAATCCATTTTTACTTACATCATTGAAAAGCAAAGTTTTTTGTGCGTATTCATAAAACATGTTTACTTTGAGAAATCGAATTAGTAACCATGGAAATTAAGTAGACATTTACTCCACCTTACTACATAGATTTGACATCACTTTACGCCAAATCCTATCTCGAAAAGTCAAGACGCATCACTAGTCGCCCTAAGACAATTCGCCATCAAATTTGCTCGCCATTAGGGAATTTACTAAATCATCCATTCAACGTTGAGACAATGCCATAGAACTTAGTATTGGTAATTCCATCATAAGGTAATAAAATCCGTTATCACCACCCCCCCCCCCCACCCCCCCCTCCCCCCCCCCCCCCCCCCCCCCGCCCCCCCACCCCCCCCCCCCACCCCCCCCCCCCCCCACCCCCCCCCCACCCCACCCCACCCCCACACCACCCCCCCCCCCCCCCCCCCCCCCCCCCCCCCCCCCCCCCCCCCCCAACCCCCCCCCCCCCCCCCCCCCCCCCCCCCCCCCCCCCCCCCCCCCCCCCCCCCCCCCCCCCCCTACCCCCACCACCCCCCCAACGCCCCCCCCAGTCACCCCCACCCCTCCCCGCCCCCCCGCCCCCCCACCCCCACAACACCCCCCTTCCCCCCACCCACCCCCCCCCCCCCCCCCCCCCCCCCCTCCCTCCCCCCCCCCCCCCCCCCCCCCCCCCCCCCCCCCCCACCCCCCCCCCCCCCCCCCCCCCCCCCCCCCCCCCCCCCCCCCCCCCCCCCCCCCCCCCCCCCCACCCCCCACCCCCCCCCCCCCCCACCCCCCCCCCCTCACCCCCCCACCCCACCCCGCCCCCCCCCCCCACTCCCCACCCCCCCACCCCCCCCCCCCCCCCACCCCCCCCCCCCCCCCCACCGCCCCCCCCGCCCCCCCCCCACCCCCCCCCCCCACACCCCCCCCCCCCCCCCCCCCCCCCCCCCCCAACCCCCCGCCCCCCCCCCCCCCGCCCCACCCCCCCCCCCCCCCCCCCCCCCCCCCCCCCCCCCCCCTGGAAAAGGAGAATGTTATAACTAACGCTTTAAGCCGAAAGGAACGGATAAGACCACTAGGATTCAAACTTTAGTCATCACAATAAATTTGAAACTTGAACGTTTAAGCTGAGGCAATTAAGGAGGAAAATGTCGAGGATGAAAAATATTAGGTGATATATACAAGGATTTGAAACTCGTCCCAATGAGACTCTCTATATTAAGAACATAGATTTTTTTACCACGTTTTTGGAGAATTAAAAATAAGTAATCCACAACAAGTAACTACACTTCTTCACCAACACCACTTCGGAAGGCAACTCAAACTGAATTTCGGGACGAAATTCTTTTAACACGGGGAGACTGTAACAATTCACATTTTCACATCTTTTTACGTCAATAAATATTCAACTATTTATTTTAAACTTTTACGCGTTCACTTTTAATTTTCAACGTTTAGTTAAATCGCGTAAACTAAAAATCAACAATCAATGTAAACCGACATCAAACAAATAAAAGTTTACGTCAAACAAGTGTTATATTATTTTTACAAAGATAATTATTAACTTCTCATATTTTATTATTATTGGTTACATAAAACGTTTACGTTTCGCAATAAATTATATTTATGCATACACGGAAGCACCAATACCTATCTATACTCAAACAAATACCCAATACCTAAAATTAAATCATTTTACACATCTATCAAACCTATGTCCGGTTTTTTTACAATCAATAAAACACAACAAATAAATCATAACTAGTACAATACCCGTGCGTTGCCCGTGTATAACGATTCAATAATTTAAAAAAATTATAAACTCGTTGTTTGTATATTTAAAAAAACTTAAAAACACACACATCTAAAAGTGCACAATCATTTTTACTTATGGATAAGTATTAAATCTAAAACACACCAAAATACTAAAAAATATTTAAAAACAGACCATCTTATGTGATGTAAATGTGATATTGAGTTTAGAGAGGTGTTAAAAGTTAAAACTAGTGATATCAAATGAATTGCCCACACGAAGTGGGTTTCCATTTCTATCAACAATGGTCCTCAAAGTAATAACGGTTTGTGGACTTGGTCGGGATGATACACGCACATGGTCATTCGTGAAATCAAACCTAAAACGACAATGTTACATACATGAGACATATATCGATGTGATAGTGAGTAATAAAAGTTGCGTGTTCATGTGAGTAATGGAAATTTATTTAGATGAAATCAATTTGTATAGAATAACTGTATAACTATGTTAAAAAAACTGTACAACTTATTTGAAACTTTTATGCTATCAAGAACAATCACAAAAGCATGAAACTTTCATTGGCTAGAAGAACATTTTGGAAAACCTCATTAAAGTAAATACAAAAAGGCTTAGTCACCTAATGTGACATCATGGTTAGCTAGTATGTTTGAGCAGGAGGTAGAGTAGCCATATTTTTTACATCGTAAATTATGTGTTGTCTAACATTGCGAGAAACGAATGGAGAATCCACTCAAGAGGGAGGCCTGTGATGATGTCATGGTTATGTGACCGTAGTATAATTGTTGAACTTGGAAGGTTGTGTGCCTAACCGCGGATGACCTCGACCTCTCCTAACTTGGGGTGTTTGATAAGAATTCAAGTTTGATGAAACGGGATGACTGATGAGGAGGAGGTAATGTAGCCCGGGTTTGGACCGAGATATGACTAATATTAGTAATATCAGTTAATGGTTGTGCATTTGGTGTTGACAAAGTATAACAATTCAATAAATGGTTTCTATGTCCATTCACGTTTGCATTTGGAGCATAGTTCTCATTTATTTGGCTCCTTATTTCTATTTTATGCAACAATAATATATGAAACATTTGTAGTTCAATTATTGCCCTACTGTTAACTAAACCACAATATTATAGTTCAAAAATGAGTTAGTCAAAATAAATGGGTGTTTTGAAGTATAGTTCCGATGTATTGTGTGAAATGTTAACAACAATAACATGTAAAAATGGGTTAGTCACAGAGAAAAACATATTAGACATATATAGCAGTATATGTTAATAAAATCATAATTGAATTTTAACCCACTTAACCCATTCGAAACTCAAACTGACCCATTTTGAAAAGTATTTGATAATATCAGCTTTATTTTCCAACCCATACGCAATTAATTACAGCTGTATTGGGCTCATTGTTCATGAGAATATTCAAGTTGCTACGTGTAATAAACTTCTCAATTTACATCTTTAATATATTTCTCATTCTCTTTTATTTCAAGCCTCTAAATTACATCATTTACGCTTTCCTAAAGGACAAGTACTTGGGGTTAAAGAAGGGAGCAGTAGGAATTACAATGATGACTTGAAGATACACGATCTCAGTATAAGTACATATATACCTGATCATTATGGATCAATATACGAATATATACTTCAAAATGAAAGGGTCATATAAACATATATATAAATGGACCAGTCTAATCATAAAAACGAACATAATAGAACGATACCTTGACTAAAAACAACTTTCACAATCATAGACTTTTAGTATAAGCATGTTTGTTCCAAATTTTTTTACATATAATACTTGAAAGTAGGGTAAAGAGGGGAGCAACTAAATATTGATCAACTGAATATATCATCTTCCTCTTCATTATCTTCCCACTCACATGGTAAATTTTATTGCGGCTAAACACGGAAACTTGGTTTCTTTTCTTCCTCTTGATATTGGACATTGACAAAACATCATCAAAAGTATCATTAAGAGTATCATCATACCCATCGAAAATGCTCTCATCGTCTGAACTTTCGATTTCAATAATATCGTTCTATTTCCATGTCGCCAAGTTCGCTTCCCTTTTCCTTTTCTTCGGTTCACGAATCACCTCATCAGCCAACGGGTGGGTTGTATTCATGTTGTTGTTAAAAGACGGAAAACAACATCACGTGTTCATATGAATAAATATATATCTCAAACAGAATGAAAAATGTAGAAAAGAGTGTTACCACATGATCATGAAGATCAACATCATCATTTCCAGCTTGTTGTTCATATGAAGAAGAACATGTCACGTATTGATAAATAAATTTCAAGCGTGAGATGTTGTAACATGACTTTACCTTGATTTCCTCGTTATGCCAAATCTATTTTTTGTTGCTATGATAGTTGAGACACTGTTTGAGTTACTCATCTATATAAATGTAAATAATCAAAATTTTAAAGATAATAAATCGAATGAGGAATTTGATATATAATAGATGAAAAATAAAATATTTATTTCATACTTTCATTGTGTTTTGATAGGAATTATGAATGAATGGAATGAAGCTGATTATGAGTATCTATTTATAACGAATTTTAGGCGTTAAAACATTGAATTTTACAAAGATAAACAATCAAATTATAGATAAGTGTTGACTGTTGAGTATGCGTTTAATGAGGAGATGAGGTGCATGGTTTGCTCATAATATATCTAAAATATACGTAGTATCTATTTGCACATGTACGCATGGGTAGTTCCTAAAATATCTAATTTGCACATGTTGTCTTTTAGAGAATTTGGCTCAAGTTTATTAAATATAGATAATCATGGAATTATAATGGTTAAGATTAAAAGTATCTTTGATCCAACGTATAGAAATGAAACTTGAAGGACCGTTGACAATAAATATATAATATAATACTCTACTAAAGTCTCATCATCTAGTTAATAACTAACACAAGTATACCTTAAACTCCATTTCTCTATAAATTGGCAAATCACTCTTGTCCTCCCCTCTCTTTAGCCGTGCCCCTCCTCCTAGGGAGGAGGAGAGCACCTTACACCCTTGTACTCATACCACTAAACTTCGATGGTTTTGTAAAATGGTTTTCTTATAAGTCTTGGGCTATAAATAGGAAGCATAAAGTTAACACTTCACACACATATCATTTGCAAGTAAAAACTTCAAACATTTTTCTCTCTTTCACTTACATAAGCCACGGATCAAATAAGCTCTCCAAAACAATTCATACTTTTGATTTTTCAAAGATTACAAGCATACTAGTGTTATCAAGGGTAATATCTAAGGTATACCAAGGTGGTTTGGAAGCTTGGGTATTGATTCAGCAAGGGTTAATTCAAGAAAGAAATTAGGGTTTTCTTAATTAGGGTTTCGAATTAGGGTTTGCATTTTGGGGTTTGATTGTTTGTTCATCATCTTCATACACTCTCCTAAGGTCTACATAAACCCTAATTTTTTAAATTTATTCATTTTCATATTTTATATAAATGTTATATTGTTAATCACCAACTAGGATTTATTTTATAAGTTTATGAAATAAAACAACTATGTACCTAATTCGAATATATGATTATCTATGATGAAATGATGTTTAAAATGCAAGAACATACTTTATATAAGTGTTGGTTAATTTATAGATTTAGTTTATAAATTAATTGTTGAAAGTTTAATTATAAAGTTTATACACAAATAATAATGAGGACATTTTATTTGGACAAGAATGATGGACATAAACTTGAGGACCCAAAATATGTAAGATATGTGGCATTAATTAATTTAGAGGACTTGTATAAATATAATCAAGTAATAATTTATAAAACTAGTTTATAAACTATAAATATACATACGAATTGTTTTAATCATTTTGAGTAGATTTGAATTTTTATAAAATATAAACCCTATTAATTTGAATAGTACATTTCATGAGGACTCCAAGCATATAAGGAACTCAAAAAACGAAGCTATAACGAAAAAGTTATGAATTTTACGAGATTACGATAATTAAATATATAAAAGTGTTTTTATAAAAATAGTTTTATAAAATCTGGCACTGTTTTGAATATGATAAAAATATATAAATATTTTATTATGATAGATCATCTCAATAGAAAACCGTGCATATAAAGAACTCTAAAAACAAAATTAAAATGAAGGAGTTATTAGTTTTGCAAGATTTAAAGTTATAAAAATAATTTTATAAAGTGTTTTGAATTTACTATTTCGACACAGATTTTTATAAAAAAAATCTGTGAGTATTTTATTTGTATAGTTTATCTCGTCACGATCTCATACATATAAAGAACAAGCGAAACGGAGTTAAAACGAGCAAGTTGTGAGTTTTTAAAGATTTCAGATAAATATAAATTATAAAAACTAATTAATTTTTATAATACTACGATAAAGCTGTTAACATTTTAAAATATGATTTACGAGTATTTTCGGGTTCGTTTGGGCTATAAAAACATTAAGAAATATTGTGGTATCAATTATATAATATATAATATTTATATATGTTTTTAAATATTATTTTATAAAACAATTAAACTATTTATATAATATCATTATATAAACAATAAAAATATCAAATCAAGTATTATTAACGAATAATCAATTGTCGGACAACAATAATATTTTCTTTACGAATACAAATACTTAAACATTTATTTAACAAGTACAATTTAAATATTGCTTTGACTTTTATAAATTAAACAAAAACTAGTAGGTGGTGATGTAACTCTATAAAATTATATGTTGTATTTATTTAAATACACAATACTTATACAACCTATAATTAATTAGATCGCATTTCGGAACATTCGTGACGATTACTTTGTTGATTTTGCTAAAATCACTACATTCACTTGAGGTGAGTTTATAGCCCCTCTTTCACTTGTTTTACATTACTTTACAAATCTCGAGGGGAGAATATATGCTCGTCACAACTTGTTTACATATTCATTTACAGTCTCTTTTACATATTCTTTACAAACTCATTTACATACTTACATACATGCTCGCTTTACTTATGGTCACAAGTACTTTAAACGTTTACAAATACATTGCTTGCTTTTACATAGATACTATTACTTTAAACTTTTATGTATTGCCTAAGTAACCGTGAACCTAGCATATCTTTGGGAAGAGGCACCCAGTAGGTCTTTGGGAAGAGGTACCCAATATGTATTTAGGAAGAGGCACCCAATATGTCTTTGGGAAGAGGCACCTAGTAACTCTTTACTGTTCCTTGAATAAAGTGGCATACTCTACAAGTCTGAGCCTCAGTTTCATGAACTTTAAGTAATGGTAATCACTCCTTATGTTGCATACTAGGAAATACATACTTGAAAGATTTTTTGATATTGTTCACATTACATTATCATACTTGGAAATCTTGCGGTCCAATACATACATACACTTTTGTGAATATTTAAGGATTGAAATGGTCATGCATACTTTACAAATCTCGGATTTCAACATTTTAACAAACGCATTTTGTGTGGCTTGTGGTTATACGCATTTTAAGAAAACCTATATATTTAAGTTTATGCGTTGCAAGTCTTGTATGAGCGGGACTTGTAATACAGTAAATTTGTATATATATAGTTTTGTGATTCACATTTATACTTACAAAAACCTATGAACTCACCAACTTTATGTTGACACTTTGAAGCATGTTTTTCTCAGGTGAATTAGATGCTTGACATAACTGATGTGCATTGGAGCCCAAACTTTACAAGATTACTTTTGAAAAGACACATTTAGATGTCCTTCTCTCATGTCTTGTGCAAAGGTACTCATGAAGTAACGCTCCCGGACCCTTATTACGTTGCGACCCAATTTGGGGGTGTTACAGTAATGGTGGATACAATAGGGTTATAAAACCCTAAAATGATTTTAACAATGAATAAAATCGTTCCCTAATTATTCCTCATGAATTCCATACTTAAACCCTAAAAACTCAAGCTGTATATATAGGAAAATAGACGCGACGACTTTGCTTGTTAATTACAACGCCGTCAACCTGTAGAATCTTCTTTGGGCTTCTTAATGTCAGCTACTCTGACGCCGTCACCCGAATCTCTGACGCCGTCTTTTGGACATTTTGACGCCGTCACAAGGTATTGTGACGATTTCTCCACACACTGTATGCCCTCTTGATATCAAATTTTGTGTAGAGTTGTAATCTTGTCCGTTTCTTCCCAAATTGAGTCCAAGTCACGTGTATTTCCTCCAAATGACATCCAAATGCTAAAAACACAAAAAGAAACGATTAAGCACGCATTTTGGGCATATTTGCATGATTTAGGGGGTTAAATGACCCTGAAAAAGTGTATAAAATGACACCTCATCAAATACCCCTACACTTGGGATTTGCTTGTCCTCAAGCAAATGAGCTTTTCTACTTAGTTAGTAGCAATATCATAGGAATTTAACCTACTCAATAAAAATAATTTATGGCACAACCAATTAGACCTTATAGTTAAAAGCACGAAAATTATATACTAGCACCTCACATAAGTGTTTGGATTCTCTCTTTCTCTCGGGTGTATAATGAATTATAATAGTATGGGAAACATGAAAATAACACTCATTACCTGTTGATATGTGTGAAAACACATATCCATTTTATATAAAAATAAACCCTTAAAAGACCAAAACTGTGCATAAAAGGCTTGTATATTGCTTGTTTTGTCTTTCTTATTGTGTAGGTACGGATAAAGCAAAAATCCCAAGAAAATGGTTAAAAACCGGGCAAACACGAACACGGGAACGGAAGAGCACGCAAAAAAGCCGGGAGAAAGCTATAAAAGTCAAAAAGTCAAACCTCAGTCAACCCTTGGTCAAAGTCACAAGAAGACAAAAATCTCAAAAGTTTCCAATTCAGTCCCTCATCTTATCCTAAATTACAAAAGTGGTCCCTAATTCCTTTATAGTTAACACTCGTTAATTATTTTACCCATAAGTCCAAGCCCAAAATCAATACACCTTGGCCCATTTTCTCTTTACCCGAAGTCAAACAAGCCCACACCCTAAGTCAAACGCACCCTTTTTCAGTTAAAAAAAGGCGGGTAAACCCATGTTACTGCCATCATCTTCTACATTTAACCAAGGGTCAAAATCAAGGGGCAAATGACAATTAAGGGCGTACAAGGGTAATTCAAGGCAAAAGAATCATAGTGGCAGGGTGAAAACGTCATCAACTAATTTTATTGGTCAATCCCCAAGAAGGAATCATACGTGGACATGAGAGGAAGCACAAAGGGAATGGGTTTTTACTCTTGAGCTACTCACGAAAGTAACACATATGTCACATCACGGATTTCCACGTTGGCAATCCATGTGAGCTAAGATTTGATCCAACGGCTTATAATGCACATCCAATGATTGAACGAAATGGAGAGCCAGAATTGCAAGGAGCGTCTAACAAACTCCAAAGGCTAGAATCTTCATTGTGCAGCTATAAATAGCCCTTCTCCTCACTCACATCAAAAAAAAAGGAGTAGGAGTAGCTTAGGGTAATTTAGCTTCTAGTTTATATGTTTTTCAGCTTAAATTTCATGTAATTTTACTTTGCAAGTATTGTAATCCTTCAAGTTTTTAATAAAATTCAGTTTCATTTTAAATTCAAAACTTTTTCTTTATGCAATGTTGTTTAAAATCATCATAAGCTATAACACCCTGTGTTTTTAAGTCATTGACGACGTCGATAAATCTACTATTTATTTTTAGCATTGTACGCGTTTGCTTGTAATTTCATGAATTAAGTTTAAATCGAGTAAGTTAAAAACTAGCGTTCAATGTAAACGGGCATCAAGCAATTAAATGTTTACATCAAGCAAGGTTTATATAATTATTTTGAGAATAATTA
>BQNB010134693.1:0-18274 GCA_026074375.1 Tanacetum coccineum | reverse complement strand
ATTTGGGTGTGTGAGATGGTTCGGCAAAGAGAGAAGAGAAAGGAGATGTATGTGTGTTTTAGAGAGAGAAAGCACAAGAGAAAATGTTTTTGGTTAATGAAAGGAATGAAATGAGAACAAGTATATATGTATACAAGGTTTACACACACACACACACTAGTGTGTGCCGATGGTTAGGGGACAAGGAAAAGGGGACCAATATGATCCGCGAATGAGAGCATAGAAGGACCTTGTACAAGCCATTTTGTAGGAGGTTTGTTTAACTTGTATCAATTTTCAAAAAAATGGAATCCTAAGCTAAGAGTGTGTGTGTGACCGGTTATATCAAGGCCAAAGGGGGACCAAAAGTGGCTTCCAATTTTCTAGGATCACTAGTGCTAGTTGATGAATTAATTTCCAAGCATGCATGCACAACAAAGTATAGATTAAAACGCGTAGCACGTAAATAACGAAACGAGTAACGGTAACACGGAAAATTACGAAATTTTAAATATTGCTTTAAAACATAAAAACGTGGCTATTGCCAAAATACTACAACGTTTGGTGTCCCGGTTCGCTCCCGGTGACGATTCTCAGATAATAACGAAACAACTTCCCGGTTAAACGGACAAGCTTAACGAAACTTTTAAAAATTCAAATTTCTAAACAGAAACGGCTATTTTATTAAACGAAAATTCTCGGGTTGTCACACACATAATCAAAACATAAAGCTGTTATTATGGAAATCTAAATCAAAGAATACATGCGTATTGAGTTGCAAACCTAAAATTAGCCCAATTTCTTTCTTTTTTTGAAAATCTACCCAAGCATCTGTTGCCAAAATCCACCCTGCAACAAAAACATTAAAAAAAAACCATAATCGAAACGCGTTTGTTTATAAAAATAGCAAAGCAAACAAATTAGCCAAAAGAAATAAACTTAAAACAAAAGAGAAAGTCGGCTCGGATTTTTACCTATGTTTGTGAAAAGATGAAGAAGAAGGCTTTTGGATTTTCATTTTGCACTAATCTTTACACCTGTATCACAAAAAAAATTACAACAAACCTTTATAGTTAGCACAATATACCAATCCTATGAACACAAACATAATCAAACCCCAATCCTCATTTGCAATAAAAATCAATATTGTACATGAAAAAAAAACAATAAAAACAAAAAAATAAAATCTTGATGAAAACCTGTCTGAGGATCCAAAATTAGGTTTAGTTTGGTGGGAAGAATTTTGGGAAGAAGCTTCAGGAGATTAATGAATGGGTGTGTGATTATATTAATTTGCCGCAACAACTGTGTAGATTTTTAGAGATGGAGAGATTTGTATGAAGCAAACATTTTATGCCACAAACCTTTTGATACACAGGTGCAATAAAAGCACATACCTTCACCCCTCCCTCATTAACATAAATTAATTGAATCATTCCTTATCTTCTTCTCTTCATCTTCAACTTTATATTAGGGTTAGCAAACTTTGGGGGAAAATTGATCTGGAATAATTTTATGAGATAATTGTGAAGAATAAATGGGCGTGGGTTGGTGGGAAGAAGCTGAGTCATGAATCTTGAAGACACTTATCAGTTATGAAGCAAGACACGTGGTAGAAAAGCAAGGAGACAGATGTGAGAGATGGCGAGAGAGATATCAGAGAGAGAGAGAAGTGGGAGAGATGAGTGGGTTTTAATTAAGCGGGTCAAGATTTTTAAAAGAAATTTACAGAAAAACAAAATACACAGGGGGCACAATGATTCACGGAAATGCAGGAAACAACAGAGATATGAAAACGCACCTTCTACTGCTTGAAAACAGCCTTTGATTGGGACTTCACACTGTCATCTCTCCCTACTTTGATTAAAGCTTTCCTTTCGCCCTTGGTCATCTTTTTTCGTAGATTACCCTACAATTCTTATATAATATTAGTCTGTTTGTAAAAGAAAGAGAGTAGCAATTAATATAAAGAATGTTTGGATGTACGCCTACGTTTGTACGTTAACTATTACAACTTACTGCAGTGTTTTACAACAGAAATTATATTACCTTTTTTTATATTTGTCAAGAAAAGAAGAAACTCCAAAATGATCCATTTTCACCTTAAAAGAACTGTTGCAGGTGCTCACCAAATTAAATATGAGGTTTCTTATTATAATTAACAGTGATCATGTTTCATGCAAGGTTTTATCATGCACCAATATAACAAAAATCTAACAATGTATTGATACTTACCCTACTGAAGCGACTCCTTTTGTTTAGGTACTACAACTTCTCGTTTTCTATCCTCTGTGATTTTCTGAAGCTCGTTCATTCCAACTTCTAGCTTTGCAAGCAATTCAATTGCATGGTCTTTCTTTGATTCAGCTAGTCCTGCTATGATCATGCTCTTCCCTTGCTTCAAAGCTATGGAAGCTTGTTTCAAATTCTACAATTTTCATAAATACCAGTCCATATCAAATGATAATGATATATTATTTGAATTCAAATTTTATGGATTATCATCATTTCAAATGATAAGATAATCCGTTTGATATAAGTGATTGTCAAACTGATTATTCTAAGCTGCCTATTTGACCTACATATAATCAAATTATAATCAATTTGGACAAGCAAATCCTAATCAACTTTAAAACTGATTTTTAACACATGATTCATTAACTTGGATTCTATACAATATTAATTGAATGAAATAACTAAAAATACAAATAGCAACAAACTTGAGATCGAAAGGCCCAAGGACAAAATGAAAATTTGACAATTCCACTATTCTTATCCCCAATAAAGCCCGTTCTAGATCGTGGCACCTCCAATACATCCAAATTAACACATCCTGCCTAAAATTTGGAACATCCTCTTCAATTAGAGCCCATTATACAGCCCGCTGATACCATTGACTTAAAACAGCTAATCGATTATGACATTCATATAAAGAGGCATATGATAAGCAAAGCGGCTTTACCTGTGTCGACTCCCGCGCAGAATTGGGACTTCTTTCCTCCATGTTTTCTCGACAAAAGCTGGCAGAGTGAACCTTACACACTCTTTAAAGAATTCTTTTATAACAAAGGTAAATGTGTTACTTTAATGTGCCTTGTTTGTCACGATCACGAGTCGAGGAGGGGAATGCATAATTGTAACGGTAGCTGAGCCGTTAGTTTTCGGGACACCTTACCTGTAAGCAGAAAAAAAAACAACAGTAATATCAGATTTGTGGTGCCACTCTAATTACTTGTTAATACACAGAAATAAACCTCCATAAATAATTGAAAAGTAGAAGCAAAGAACTTCCCTAAAAATTGTGATAATACCAATCTCACAAATGACCGACAAACAATCCTTTCCAAAAACTTCAAAAAAGTTTTTTTATAATTAGTTGCTTTAAAAAACGATTTTCAATTTTTTTATGAACTGAGCGGTTTGAATAAGCATTTGATGTCATCGACTGGCCCATATACTGAAACCTCCTTACAGCTCCAATCTTTATAGTGTTTACTTTCGCAATAATCCTAACAACTCAGAAAATAGTCTAGTCTAGAAATTTTCCAAAATAAGCAAATCCAAACACCATTTATAGGAGTACATTAACTTCTACACTATAAACTCTATACCAAAAACATCCGAAAAAAATTATCTGCAACACTTTACTTTAACCGTAATATCACGAAAACAAAAGCAATAACAAACTCTCTTAACCAATGAACTAATCACATTCATTTTAGACCGATTCATATCAGACACATGCTAAAATTTCATAATCTCATTTGACTCGCATCCTTGTCAACCTTTATTAGGTCTTACTTAGTTCTTGATTTTTAAGTACATATCTCAAGCTTATAAAAAGTTAATGATTCAAGGCTCGGTTAAGCGTTTAACGCAATTTACCTAAGATTGTAGCTTCTGCCCTTTGAAGCATAAATAATGTTCTTGGGATAGTATATGAAACTAAATAGATGAAACTAAAGCCAATACCTTAACATAAGAGACTGGTCCGATTTTAAAGCCTTATTGATCACATTTTCGGAATCTGATTTCCACCATTCACCTACATATATAAACATAACCATAATTAAGTACTAATAGATTTTGTACGAACGACGCATTTTGGACTTAAGGACTCACCTAGGCCGACAACTAACATTTGCGTCAGTTATTAAGTTGAAAAATTTACTATTTGTCACTTCAAAATTTCATAACAACCATAACTTTTTTCCTTTTCTTTTAGGTAACCATAAACCCAATCTATTTAAGTAACTAAAATTTATAAAATTTGTGATCTTCACATAATCAAAACATAAAGCTGTTATTATGGAAATCTAAATCAACGAATACATGCGTATTGAGTTGCAAACCTGAAATTTGCCCAATTTCTTTCTTTTTTTGAAAATCTACCCAAGCATCTGTTGCCAAAATCCACCCTGCAACAAAAACTTTAAAAAACCCATAATCGAAACGCGTTTGTTTATAAAAATAGCAAAGAAAACAAATTAGCCAAAAGAAATAAACTTAAAACAAAAGAGAAAGTCGGCTCGGATTTTTACCTACGTGTGTGAAAAGATAAAGAAGAAGGCTTTTGGATTTTCATTTTGCACTAATCTTTATACCTGTATCACAAAAAAAATTACAACAAACCTTTATAGTTAGCACAATATACCAATCCTATGAACACAAGCATAATCAAACCCTAATCCTCATTTGCAATAAAAATCAATATTGTACATGAAAAAAATAAACAATAAAAACTAAAAAATAAAATCTTGATGAAAACCTGTCTGAAGATCCAAAATTAGGTTTAGTTTGGTGGGAAGAATTTTGGGGAAGAAGCTTCAAGAGATTAATGAATGGGTGTGTGATTATATTAATTTGCCGCAACAACTGTGTAGATTTTTAGAGATGGAGAGATTTGTATGAAGCAAACATTTTATGCCACAAACCTTTTGATACACAGGTGCAATAAAAGCACATACCTTCACCCCTCCCTCATTGAAATCCAATGTTTAACATAAATTAATTGAATGATTCCTTATCTTTTCTCTTAATCTTCAATTTTATATTAGGTTAGCAAACTTTGGGGGAAAATTGATCTGGAATAATTTTGTGAGATAACTGTGAAGAATAAACGGGGGTGGGTTGGTGGGAAGAAGCTGAGTCATGAATCTTGAAGACACTTATCAGTTATGAAGGAAGACACGTGGTAGAAAAGCAAGGAGACAGCTGTGAGAGATGGTGAGAGAGATATCAGAGAGAGAGAAGTGGGAGAGATGAGTGGGTTTTAATTAAGCGGGTCGGATTTCAGGCCAGCATGGTGGCAAAGTTTCGGGTTTCAGGCGGGCATGGTGGCATATGGTGGATTCCGACGGGTTGACCCAACACTCATTAAATGCAGTTGGGCCAACCCGATACTGCTGATTAATAAAAGTAATAATGCCATAATTGTACGATGAATTGGCTATCACTGAGGTGCCGTTTGGTTCATTAATTTGAAATTCCAGAATTTTAAATTATAGGAAATTTAAATTTTTGAGAATTAAAATTTTAGAATTTAAAATGCCTACGCATGTTTGGTTGACATAATTTTATAATTTTTTGAAATTTGTCATTTTGTTTATTATTCCAATTTTTAGGGAGGGACGGATAGGGTGTAAAAAAAACCCGACCCGACCCAGATTAAGCCTACTCGGGTCGGGTTACGCGGGTAAAATTTTTTATTCGGGTCAACCCGAGTAACCTGAATACTAAATAGAGACGGGTATTAGGTTGAAATATTTGGTAACTCGGTTTCGGATCAACCCGATTGACCCAAATAAATATCTTTCTAAAATAAATTTTATATATTTTCTATATGAACGATGAAAAAAAAATCAATTTCATTACGTTTTACTCATATTTGGGTTAACCCAAACCCGAACGGACCCGACCCGAGTTGGCCCGAACCCGTACAGACCCGATCCGAGTTGACCCGACCCTAGTTGACCCGACCCAAATTGACACGAAACCTATTAACCCGAATTCAAATAAAGTCGGTTTCGGGTATGAAAATTTTAACCTTGACTCGACCGTGACCCAACCCGAACGCGACCAACCCGACCCTACTAAAATGATGGATATCCTTTTATTTAAAAAAACAACAAACCAAGAAAAAATAAAACAAAAACAACTAGAAAAAAAGTTTATAAACTTTTTTCTCAAGTAAATTAAAATTCTTTATTTTTTGAAGCCATTTTAATTTCTCTCATTTTGGCAATTCATGGAATTTTAAATTCCCTCATTTGTGTTACCAAACACAATATTTGGGGAAAATTAAAATAAAAATGCCATGAATTCCCTCCAATATACACCAACCAAACGGCACCTGAGTGTTTTTTTTTAATTCTAACACGAAGCCAAAGTAATAAATGATGGAGGTTTAAAGTTTAAACTAATAATAATAAGTTTGAGTGTGTTGAAATACTACAATGGTTACATTTGTTAGAAATACGAAGGTGAAAAGCTGAATAGGTTATTAAACAACTAAAAGGTAAAAACTACTATCGATCATATAGCTACTAGAAAGACGAATTAAACGACCTACCGGATAAATTTAAGTCCTTTGAAAACTTAACATGAAGATGGTTTAAGCAATCCTTATTATACTAAAAAACTTTCCTTACTGTAACTATTTGATATTAACACATATTAACAAAAAAGTTATATGAAAATGATATGTTTTGTGAGAATGTAAAAACAAATAATATTGTTTCAAGTTATATTATGCTTTTAATTATTTTTCTCGGGATAATTAATAATTAAACAAGTTTATGAATTTTTTTGATATGGTAATATTTTGAGAATCAAAAGTATTTGTGAATAATAGCATACAATCATATATACTTATCAAATTTGATGATTATATGAGAGTGATAATCACAATATTCATAAATAATTATATTTTTTTTTCAGTTAATGAGTTTCAAAAAGTCGTTTGATTAATAAACTTAAAAAAAAATTGGAAACAAAACACGTACTTTAAAAATTATTTTTAATCTATTTGAGCATTCTCACAAAAGACGTCATTTTCGTATAAAATATACATTTTTACCATTAATTGAATAATTATTTATATTCCATAGTCTACCTCATGCATTCAAATAAAACCGGGACCATAGTCCAGCTTCACAAATAGACGACATATATATATATACGTACATGTGCATCACTAATTTATTTCTAGCCTTCACGTAAAATTTATAGTTTTCAGCTACCGCCAAAATCCACCACATCGATTGACCACCGACAATAATTCCCATAACTCACGATGACACTCCTCCTATACTTTCTTGTCCACCACATTCTGCTATGCTCGGCTGCACCGGGCCAATGGTCTATCCTACTTAAGACCATTGGCATTTCAGCCATGCACATGCAACTGCTCCCTAACGATCGTGTGATAATTTTTGATCGTACGGACTTTGGACCCTCAAACATCTCACTTCCCTTAGGGAAATGTCGGTCCGACCCTAATGATATAGCGTTGAAGCGTGATTGTACTGCGCATTCTGTTGAATATGACGTGTCATTAAACTCCATTCGTCCTCTTATGGTTTTAACTGACCTCTGGTGCTCATCTGGTGCTCTAGGACCGGATGGGAGTCTAGTCCAGACTGGTGGATTTAATGACGGGGATCATGTCGTTAGAGTTTATAAATCATGTGATAAATGTGATTGGAAGGAAATAAATTTTGGGTTGTTAGAAAGAAGATGGTATGCTACTAGTCATATATTGCAAGACGGCCGCCAAATTATTATTGGCGGTCGTAGGCAATATAATTATGAATTTTACCCAAAAAGATCCAAAAATGTGGAAGTTATTAGTTTGCCATTTCTAGTTCAAACATATGATCAAGGAATTGAAAACAATTTATACCCATTTGTGTTTCTTCATACGGATGGGAGCTTATTTATTTTTGCGAATAATCGTGCAATTTTATTGGATTACCTAAAGAACAAAGTTGTCAAGACGTATCCGGAAATGCCCGGAGGCGACCCAAGGAATTATCCTAGTACCGGTTCTGCGGTACTACTTCCCATGCGGATAGAACAAGGGGTTGTAGAAGTAGTAGAAGTGTTGGTGTGTGGGGGTGCACCTAAAGGAGCCCATATCAATGCTAAAAAAGGTACATTTGTTGGTGCTTTGGATACTTGCGGGAGAATTAAAATATCCGACCCAAATCCTAAATGGGTCATGGAGAGAATGCCTATGGGTCGGGTCATGGGTGACATGTTGTTGCTTCCAAATGGTGACGTTTTGGTCATTAATGGCGGGTCAAGCGGGACCGCAGGGTGGGAAAATGGGCGAAACCCTGTTCTTAAACCGGTTATTTACAAACCGGACAACTCGATAGGGTCTCGTTTTGAGGTTCAAAATCCAAGCTCTATACCTCGAATGTACCATTCGGCTGCGGTTTTAGTTAGGGACGGACGGGTACTTGTTGGCGGGAGTAACCCTCATGAACAATACAATTTCACAAACGTACTTTATCCTACCGAATTAAGTCTAGAAGCATTTTCCCCTTCTTATCTAGATCCAAGCTCATCCGGGCTTCGCCCAAAGATACTTTTATCCACGACTCATATCAAATATGGAAAGAAGATTGTCATAAGGTTCATGGTTACCACCCCATTGGACATGAAATCGGTCTTAGCGACAATGGTGGCACCTTCGTTCAACACACACTCGTTTTCCATGAATCAAAGGTTGTTATTTTTGGACCGTGATAACATAACGAAAGTCGACGCAAAATGGAGTTATGAGGTTGGTGTGGTGGCGCCTCCTTCTAGCAATGTAGCCCCGGCAGGGTATTATCTTCTTTTCCTAGTGCATAAAAATATCCCAGGCGAGGGCGTTTGGATTCACGTAGAGTGACAGAACATTAGTATACTTGTTTCTTTGGTAACATCATTGTTCGGGTTAAATCAGCACTTATGTCTAGAGACATTTCTATATCTGTATTGAATAATGCACATGTATATCTTGTTTTGTCTTATAATTGATATGATTGGATTTGTAGTAGACAAATTATTTTAATTGTCACATCGATTTTTTTATCATATTTTGTAGTAGAACATAGTGTTAGCTGATCATATTTTAGTATTAGCTCATTATTAGTTTAAGTTTGATTGGTACAGATCTACTAAAAAGAAAACATAAAATAAGAAGGATGAGTAACTATCGTCACACTTTTGAGATACATTGACCCAAAATATAAAGAAGTAATGTGATAGAAACAAATTATAAAGAAGTAGATCTTTAGTTTTCCCAAACAATGGTAGAAGAAGAAGATGACCAAATGGAGAGAGAATTTTTTATTTATTTTATATATTTAATTGAAAGGCCAATTTCATGTTGTAATCGAAAATGTGTTGTGTAAGGACTATGTGCGTAAGTTATTAAAGTTTTGAGTAGTATGAATGACTATTGTTATCAAACGAGGCGGTTCACTACCCGCGCGTTGCGGCGGGAGCTGATTAAATATCGAAAGGTATTTGGTTTTTATGGTAGTCGTTCGTTGGGTCCTTTTTTGTTTTTTATGGCTTTTCTTTGTTTTGGGTCTATGTAGTTAACTAATGTAAGAGTAAAAATCTGTATTTTTGTTTCTTTGGGTAAGAATTAAGAAGAAAGGTGAGCCAATTAAAAAGGAAAAGAAAAAAGAAAAGAAACTCAGCCCATAAGCCCAAAGACACCAACTCATACAAAAGGAGCCCAGCTCACCTTTTTTTTTTGTCTCCATCCGTAACAAGGATTAGGAGTATGTAAATTTTTAACTTTTATATTTTATTTTCTCACAAACTAGTTTTAATCTCCGTGCACGCACGGGGCTTGTACATTGGGCTTTTTTTTGTACATTTCATATTTTTTTTTTTTTAAGAATTATATATAATTTTTATTTTTTTCTGTTTTATAAGTTATAAAAGTTTAAGGGTGTTATTGTTGTGTGTTTAAAAGTATAATAAAATTTGTAAATTTATAAATTTACGTAACACTATATAATTTATTTAAAATTTAAGCCACTAAAGTTTTTATTAATTTACCTCCTCTTTATTTCAAGTTTTGGTTTTATAAATTTGACACCTATATTTTTAGTAGTATTTATTTCTTCATAAAATTTCTCCACCAATAATCGTCAATTTGAAGTATTTAAGCTTTTTAATGTGAACGATAGAAGTTCAAATAATAAAAAAATTGATACTCATCATACCAAATAGAATTGGTTATTTTATTTTATTTTATTTTTTATTTTTTTTTTTTAATTTTTTATTTTTTCCTCAAATTTTGATTGGACACTTGGATTGAAAAAATCATAGTTCTATTATTTTGTAATCTTTTCCTAGCTCCTTACTAGTTTTTATATAAAATGCCGTTAAAAAAAAATAAGAATTTTTTTAAAAATGCAAAAATCTTCACTTTTTGTTTTTCTTTAATAAGTAAAAGATTTCAAACGTTTGCTTTACATGTAAAAAAATGTCCTTTGCAAATCACAATATATGTATTATATTCAATATTATTTTTACGTGGACTAAACTATCTCGATTTTTGTAAGTAGAAAAAGCCATATTTATTAGTTTCGTGTTGATATTTTAGAGTACACATTGATTATATTATTAATTTATATTGATATGTTTTCATCTATAGTTAACTATGATATTTTTTTATCATCAAGTGATAATCTTTTAGCAAAATCTTGACTACAATACGTTTTAGATGAATTTGATTCAAGAATATTTGTGGGATGGATTTAGAGGTAGAGAGGTGTTACATAAGTTTTTTTGTGTATTCATAGATACTAAAGAAATCGCGGTGAAAAGAATATTAACTAAGATAGAAGTATTGAAACTATAAAGAAATACAAAAATTTGATACTAATGATTCTAGAAGAAGAAATTTCTACACTTCGAATTGATCCAAAATTAGGTGATGGCTACTTGTACGTCCGACATTCTATGTAGGTCCGTCTGCAACTGATAGGTGTATGGTTAGTTTTCATTCTTTTAGGTGGTTCTATTTTGATATTATAGTTCGAAGTTGGTATCCTTAAATTATTCTGTAATATTTTATTTGTTAAAGAAAAACAGGTGTGACGTGAAGATCAACTACGTAATTGGCTAGGTTATAAACCCATAAAAAAGTGTATTATTTGTTTATAAGGGGTATTTTTTTTCCAGCTCGCTCAGAGTTTTAGTAGCATTAAAGTCAGGAACGGCCCTGCATATGATGGAGAACGACGACACACTACATGTTCATCAATTGATCAATACCCAACAATTGAATATATGACTCGTCATTGTCGCTAAATTTTTGTACTAAAATACAACAAATGGGCCATTTTCGTTTAGGGATAAAGCCGTAGAATACCAACGAACTTTTTACAATTTATCGACTTTGGTTACGTGTACTGAAATAAATATCGTTTTGGTACGTGTAACTTTCATAAAGTGTTCTGATATTAATGCCCCACCATCCCCCTTTTGCATGCACCCCCCCGCCCCCCCCCCCCCCCCCCCCCTCCCCCATCCCACCCCGTTCTCTTGTGTGCTACCGTGTCAGCCTATCCGAACGTATGACACGTCTCAAAATGTTTCAAATGAGAACACTGTATGAAAGTACATGTGCCAAATAGATATATTGTTTTCAGTACACTCGTACCGCAGATTCGAAATGGTGAAAAGTTCAGTTTTGGTATTTCTACGGCTTGATCACATTTCGTTTAAGAATGATAGTTTCATTTCATACACTTCTCGTTCTCTTTTAACATTATTGATGCGGACTATTCATAGGCTATCCTTGAGCCGAACGTATCCTAGAAATTTGTTATAGCGATATCATTTAGAATACGTTATACCGGCCGAAGAGAAACAGTGACACTATTTTATGTTGAACTAGTTCGATTAAAACTTCGAGGAGAAGAGCTTGCCTTGAAAAATTCAGCGCAATACATTGTGTAGTTTTAGTAGATTAGTTATTAACAGGCTAACTTTGTTCTTATGGAGGGACATGCTAACTTTGTCTATGGGGTACTGTTTGGGGTTTGCTCTTTTTCTTTGCTTATAAATTAGTACTTAAAGCTGCTAAGAGGGCACGGTACGGTAACGGCGTTGGGTGCCAAACCAACGCCGTTTCCGTCGTTATTACACCGGAGAGTGGGTGAGGGGCACGGCGTTGGTGCAGGTGTTAACTCAACCACGCAGCAACGCTGGCTATTTTCTTTGTTTTGTCTTTTCGTTTTTATGTGTGTGTCTGGTGTGTGTGTGTTTTTACACAGTGTGTGTGTGTGTCTAGTGTGTGGTTCTGTGTGTGTTTTTTTTGTCTAGATTTGGAAGATGAAGATGAAGAATGGGTGGAGAAAGTGGCCCAAAATGGTTTATATTTTTTTTATTTCGTTTTTTTATTATTATAGTTTATATTTTTATTAATTGATTAAATATTTAGTTTGTTTTAAAAAAAGAAAATAAAGAAAAATGGTGGATCCCAAAAAGATGGTGTTAATGTGGTGTTATGGTTACCTGAGTTTTTTTTTGTGTTGATGTTATGGTGTTAAAGCTGACGTGACATTCAAAAAGTGGTGTTATGGTGTTATGACACCTGATGCTCTAATAAAATAAGCCCCTTGAAATAATGTTTGAGTTACGTAATTGCTTATTCTGCATAGAAATGAGACATAGGAAAACGATTACAAAGTTGCTGACAAATTCAGAACATATTCGTCTATAGAAACTTTAGAACTACGTTGGTAAAAACACTAATTTTTATTTAATACAATATTAGATAAACAGTTTAAAAATAAAAAATATTTTTGCTTGAAAACAAGCAGATCGATTGAAAACAATGCATGAAAAGGTTAACAATCATGCATGAACACTCTCTTTAATAATTGGTTATAAATTAATCAGCATAAATCAAATTTTCGAGTCTTCATGTTCCTGTTGGTGCAGTTGCTTGTAAATTAATGGGCAAATTATAAAAGTGTATCCAACTTGACACGTTTTTACTATTGTGTGTAGTCAACTTTTTTTGTTTGTTAAAGAATAAAAAAACTTTTGAATTTCGACTATTGTATGTATTTTGGGACCATTTTACCCTTATGTTTCTAAACCAGCCTATTTACCGGGAAGGGTAAATTGGTCCCAAAATACATACAATAGCCGGAATTCAAAAGTTAAATGATTTTTTAATAAAAAAAAAGTTGCCTACACACAATAGTAAAAGGTGTCAAGTTGGATACACTTTTTTATAATTTGCCCTAAATTAATCCGCAGAAAATAATTTTTGGAGTCATCAAGTTCCAGTTTGTGCGATTGTATTTTTTGGGTAAAGGGTTTTAACTCATGTGAATTTATTATTTCAAAAAACAGTTCAATATAAAAGATGTCTGTGAGTCCTATATTTCAACCCGTCATATATATGGGGAAGCAAACGCACCCTCGGTGCTTAAAACATAACATATAATAAGAATGACATGACACACTTATAAGACCTACATACGCTATTGAAGTTGACCACGAAGACCGATATCAAACGCATTAGCTAACTTCACTTGAGCATCAGTCAAACCACAGTCATCAAAGTCATCATCATCGTACGAGTCTTCAATATAAGTCTCTCTCCATTGTTCATACAAGCTCTTATTTCTTACACCACTACCACTTTTAGAGTTATTGTCAACCTTTAAACTCGTTGATGCCATAAAACCTGCAGTTTCATTGAACACCTCGTCCACTTCACTATCAATGTCCGCATTAACCGGATCATCAACAATTTTTTAGCGGCTTCCCATCATCATCCACAATTACAAGTTTCCCATTAAACATTTGTCTTTCTAGGTCATTATTCCTTTCTACTAGATGGGTAGTAGTTGGACTACCAACTGCCTCAGATGAAGTCCCGTGAGCAGAAGAAACCATGTCAGAATAATCCCCCTTCTCAACCAACTTTGAATTCCCCCCATTCTTACCTAGATCATTATCATTTTCAACCGTGTTAAGCGCATCAAATGGGTTCGAATTACTTACCTCTTGTCTAGTCAATCTAACTTGCTTCTTTTTACCACTTGCGCTAGCACCATTCTTTTTAGAGAAACCTGAACTCCTCTAACAGCTTGTTTAGAATTTTTCAAAATCATCAACACATCCGAGACGATTTTCTTAGGACACTCATCTAGGACGCGACCAAAAACCTTGCAACTTGAACACCATGAGAGGTTTCCACTCATACTGAATACGTATAGTGTACATAGAGAACCCTTTATCAACAAGTTTTGGAATAGCCACCACGATAGTATCTTTCAACTCTACATCAGCTCGAAGCTCAACATAGCTCTCGCATAACTTGACCTACCCCATGATCCCGTGTACATAACAGAGTTATAAGAGTCAAACATCAAAGGAGTACCAATGTTAGTTGCAATAGCACTCAATCCATCTTTGCTAAACGCCGTAATAGGAACATTATGAAACTTTACCCAAACCAGAATATTACACACGTCATTCTTTTAGTAAATTCGCATCTGGGATCTACTTTTTCAGAATTAGTAGAATATTACGAATGAACCAAGGATCATTCTCAAGCATTGCATCCATTCCATTCACAGCTAAACTTGAAGAAAAATAACCTGCTAGACGAGTTCATCATTGATTTAACAAGTACATATTTACTCCAAGTGTTCTTGACATAGTTTTCATCAATGGGATAAGACAAATGTTTTCCCAAAAAGAAGCCATAAACTGAATTAGCAAAAATATTCGCTAACAGCTCGAACAGACTCTAAAGAGATAGCCACATCAACTCATTACCCGCTGGGACCAATAAGGTACAAAAGTTGACGTTTTTCCTACTCGGTTCATCGGTAACCAACTTAACAAACGATACAGTCCCCTTAGTATTCCCTGTCAAAACATGCCCTTTGGTAACATCGTTAGCCGAAACTTGAACAATTTACGTTTTGAGTACTAGTTGTTGCCACATTAGCATTCTCATTACCACTACCAGAATTAGCAGCATTCACAATCGCGTGTCCAGCTGCATTCACATAAACCACCATATTCTTACCTACGATAGCAGCCTCATTCGAACCACTAGCCTCCTTATGCTTATCATTCTTATGTCTACCACCCTTCCCTCCTGATCCTAAGAAACCCCTTTCCATGCTCAAACCATACGACAACCTGGCAACACTCAATACGTTACCTCAACCAACATACCACATGAAGCAAACCTTAAAACACAACACAATCAAACGCAACAAGAAACGAGGCAAGCTAAAAAATAAAAACCCTAACGAATTAGGATTTTCAGCAATTAATACACCAACAGTCAACCTCCTTTGAACACATTAGCCATCATTATGTTTGTAATAAATGTGCATCAATCAATAAAACTAAACGGCGAACCCTAAAAATAACGACGAACAAAACAAAAAAAGGCTAAAATTGAATACTTAGAAGTAAGGGATTTAGTCAGTTAAGGGATAGGATCGATCGTGGAATACGGATGAAGCGAAATTCGCCAAGAAAAAAAATCGAAACATTACCAGAAATAAGATGGAACCTTAACTCAAAAACATACCAAGTCGATCACTATATTGTTAGGAATTTAGGATTAAAACGTGAGTAGTAATCAACAATTTAAGCAAGTAGAGATGGAATGAACAGTTAAGAATCAATGATTGATCACTTAGCTTCTTTTTGATCTTTAAGATTAAGCGTGCACTTTAAGATAATGCGACTAAATATATGTAACGCCCCGACCCTAAAGGGTAGGAGTATTACAAATATGGTGTGACATCAAAAGCATACATAATCATAACACAAGCAACTTTATAGTTTTGAACCCTCGTGCTCCTTTTGGCATCACATTTACAATTATTTACAAGTGCAAATGTATAGAATGTTATTATTTTTAAAATAAAACTTTTAACATAAATATTATTTTTGAATGTAAAATATTGTGCGTGAACAGATATATACATGATCCAGCAAACCTTTGAGTCTCTTTGACTTATATAAATATTCAATTCGTTAGTTACTGAATTTAACCGACGGTTTCAACTAGATATTTTCGACTCTAGACCGGATTTCAGTCAACCACGATAAGGTCTGAGGTATCAACCGATTATGCCTGTCGGGTCAATCTGAATTTTAAAACACCGCCGATTATACATGAAAAATCATCATGGCATTGTTACAATGTAATTTCTTTACTTCAAATAAACAAATAGGTTAATGACAAAGTTTTTATAAAAAGGCATAATAAATCTTTTTTGTCCATAACTATATAAGTAGATACAAAGAAAGCCAATGAGATTTGTTTGAAGTAGCCAATATGTCTCTTTAACATCTTGGACTTATTGATTACGATTATCTATCTCAACCATCAAACCATGTTACTTGTTAATTTTGGCAATCTCGGTCCATATAATTGAATGACTAATTGAGGAAAACTACATTTAAATGGTAAAAAATTAAACATATTAAATTGGCCGAATGAGACACAACAACAGACATGTCAGCTTTACACATTTTAACGCGTATTTATATGTTGTGTAACTTTTTCTAAAGTTGTTGATACTTAGACCGAACGTAATGGTAACAATTCTTGGGGTCGGTCGTCCTATGTGGACATAGGAGGACGCGTCCCCCCCTCCCCTCCACACACACACATTACACAAGGTCCAAACGAACGCGTCCCATTAGACCGAATCAATTCATTCGGTTTGCAGGCAGACAGAACAAATGGAAAGAACTAGCCGTTGTTATATGTTTAAATGTTTATAAAAAAAAACTTAACCCCTTTTATTCACTATAAAACCCTCTCATTTTCTTCTCATCTCACACATTATACACTTTTTATCAAAAACACACACTACAAACATTAGGTCTCAAATAAATTTCGAGAACTTATTTTTTGATGATACGGATGATGAAGCGGAAGTCAATAGTTTACTCTGCACTTTTTTAAAAGACGCTGCTTTGGTTATTCAAGCATTTACTCCTACAATCCAAAAAACCGAACGAAACCATATTGTTAGAGATCGTTACGGTGCCCATGACCATCTAGTGGTGGCTTACTTTGCTAAACAATCATTTTACAACGACTATTTATTTCGTAAACGATTCCGAATGGACCGAGTACTGTTCACACGCATTGTTCGAGAATTTTCTGACAACTGCCCTTATTTTCAAGAAGGTCGTGACGCTGTTGGAAAAACTGGCATTTCCGCTTTAGTGAAGTATACCTCCGCGATTCGCCAATTAGCATACGACGCCGTTCCAGATTCTCTAGACGAATATTTACAAATCGGTGAAAAAACTTCTCGTGATTGCTTGATGGCTTTCTGTAAAGGGGTTATGGAGTTATATGGCGAGGAGCTTTTGCGAAGGCCTACGCAAACTGACGTCGAAAAACTCTACGCTTTTCACGAGGAAAAACATGGGTTTCTTGGTATGATAGGCAATATAGACTGTACAAAATGGTAGTGGGCTCAATGCCCAAAGGCATATCGTGCTCAATTCAGTAGGGGTGATTTCGGGCCAGAGCCATTCATTTTATTAGAAGCGGTTGCCTCACAAGATTTATGGACTTGGCATGCCTTCTTTGGTGTTGCAGGGTCGAACAATGACGTTAACATTTTACGTCAATTGTGTAACAACCGTGACTTGAGCAGGTTAGTCAAACCTTTAGTGTTGACTTATATGTCTGTTGCAATGTACGGTTTATGTGATTTTATGTGTTATGTGTGCTATTATGTGTTTATGAGGTGTTGGTAATCCATTTAATGAGTGTGATCATCTCAATAAGATTGGAATAATGGTGAAAAATTGTGAGTTCCTTCCGTTCACTTTTAAGTGACAGGGAAATAATTATCGTGAATTTAATGTTTTGTCTTAAATGTGTAAGTATTTATATGTATATGTATTTTTTTTAGTTATTTAAAATAGGTTTAGCGTTTAAGTGTTAGATTAAGAAAAAGTAAAATTTCTATTTTTAGAAAGTTAGGATGGAAATGAAAAGTTATTTTTAGAAAGATAGCACAATGCGTTTAAGCAAAAAGATTTAGTCAAATTAATTAAGGTTTTTATAAAAACTTAAGGTTTTAATTGTAAATATAAAAATATATATATATATATATATTATAAATATTGGGCCGGTTAAGGGTTTTTAAGAAAAAAATAAAATAAATATAATATAATACTAATCCTAATTCTAATCTAAAACCTAGTTAGACTTAGACTAGGATTCTATCTAGGTACCTATAAATAATAAACC
>BQNB010134692.1:0-18274 GCA_026074375.1 Tanacetum coccineum | reverse complement strand
GTACATTATATGAGTAACGTACTTTGTAAAAATGATATTAAGACATTGACTTGATAAGTTATGATGTTTTCTTGACATATACGTAGATAGGATTGCCATAGATAGGTTGCGTGAGCTCGTTAACTTTAGTTATGCAAGTTGCGTTGCATATTAATATATTGATAATGTAAGTAATGTAATAAAGAGAAAATTTTCCATGAAAAAGGTGGTTCATATATAATAGATAGATAGTACATTGTATGTAACTTAATATATGGATATTTACATTTATGAAAATTATGGGTTGTTATAGTAGAACACAATACACATTTTTAATACATACAAATATAATATAACTCATTTATAAGAAGAGAGATCATGATTACAAACAATGCTTCCTTCTATGGCCAATATGCTTGATGATGGTCATCTCAGTTTGCCTGATGTTTGGTTAAATCAAAGCACTATATTAAGACACATTAAAAATCCTTTTTTTAGAGCTGATAGAGTTGATACGGTTAAGTGGTTGAGAAATGAGAAGATTATAGTGAAGTTTAGTATCAATAGAGTTTGGAAGGATCTC
The DNA here is from genome assembly GCA_026074375.1 of Tanacetum coccineum. Classification (NCBI taxonomy): domain Eukaryota; kingdom Viridiplantae; phylum Streptophyta; class Magnoliopsida; order Asterales; family Asteraceae; genus Tanacetum; species Tanacetum coccineum. Next base: position 17,712 of record BQNB010134692.1, on the reverse strand, counting down.
AATAAACAAGAAGAAAAAGTGTTATGGAACATTGTTGTATGGTTCTCTAACATGATTCCAAGACATGCCTTCATTGTATGGCTTCTTATGTAGGAAAAACCTCCTACCCGAGACAGAGTTGCTAAATGATATCCAAACAAGTGTATGAAGTGCATTTTATGTTGTGATGAAATTGATAGCCATGAGTACTTGTTTTTCAAATGAAAGTACTCTGCTGAGATATGCAAAAAAGCTAAAGACAAGTGTAATCTGCTAAGCACAGTAATGATTGGAAGGAAATATTGGAAGTTTTGATTGCTATGCCAAACCAAATGAACATTTGGATTATTATAGAGAAAATTGTATATGCTGCTAGTGTGTACTTCATATGGAAAGAGGGGAACTCAAGATTATTTCGAAATGTGAAGAAATAAAGGAAGGTAATATCGAGTATTATTGAAGAAACTGTGAAGATGAAAATGGCAAGCTTAGAAGTAAAGCATTTTGCTCATGTTGTTTCACCTTTTATTTTATGATGGGTTAAGAGTTGTCTAATAAAAAAGAATGGAAAAGAATGACTAATGGATCAGATGTCCTTGTATTTTGAGAATGGATTAAATCTTATGTGTAGGTGTATCCTAAGTAGTTCAGAAGGTGGATTGAGTTACTTTGGATTCAAAAGACATAAGGTTTATTTTTTTCTCATAAGGAAGGTTTCCCGATGAGTATGGGATGGTTTAAAGAATGGATGATTGGTCTGTTCTTAACAAATTCTTATAAAAGAGTGGGTGGTCATGTTCAAGTAGTACAACACATTTAATGGTTTTAACCATGACTCTTACTGCATATTTTGTGGAGTTAAAGTCAACCAAAAGGTTCATTCTAGCATATGGCCTACCTTGAATCCGAGTATATTATATACCACATCTTTATTTAGTTTGGCCTTGGAAAAGGACCTAGATAAGCTATAGTTTATCAGTTGTGGTAGGAGAATAGGTTATCATAAGTTAGGTTCCTGTTATGAAGGGTAAATGAACTAGGAGGGTAATGCAAGTTGATTGGAAAGAAAAGAAGGTTTCCTGGACACGCAGTGCATTACTAAGGATGATAGGTGGTATCACATGGAAGGTGTGCACTTGATGGATGATGATGCTTGTTATTCTTTAAGCTAGTTATATTGATGTGTGTTTTACAAGTTTTAAATTTATAATACTAGAAATACCGATTTTGACTAAAAACACAAGAGAATTGAAGTTTTCATAGTTTGTAATTAATGTGCTAAGGTCAATAAGATTGTCACTTATCAAATTAACCAAAAACGTGCATATATCGAATATTGTAAAGAAAGCGATTAAGAGATGATTCAAGAAAGGAATTAAGGCATGTTTGTTTAGGCATGATCACTAAGACTTAGAAGTGTTTAAGATAGTGTTTACAAGTTTAGAGATATCACAAGTCATAAATCCTTTCGGCTTGTGTCTGTGGATTCGGAATTGTAGGATGAGTAGATGTAACAGATGGATATGCAGGAAGGGGTGCTCCTAGGTGTGTGTAGGGGTTGTGTTTGTTCGCGAGAATGAATTCCTCGTCAAAGTCCCAATAGGCTATCTCATCGGGATATCAAAATTCTTTCCTCGCTAGAGGCCCGTCGACTATAATACATTGTTCGAAATTGATTCGTTTCTGCCAAAACAAAATAGGATTCGCTATCTTAACCTTAGCAGTTTTGTGAGCAAACGTCCTTTCGGCCTTTAAGTGTAACTAGTGATTATATTAATTAATAACAATAAATTCTTTCAACCATAGACTTTGTTACAATCAACATATATTGTGGAATGATAGAACAATGATTTATAAAGTACCCTTTCAGCTTATGTACTTAGACAAATGATGTTTAACCGTTTTAATAAACACATATCCAAACATAACATATCAAAGATCCTAAATCGCCTAAACAAACATAAAATGACTACTCCATATTTAATATCAAGACAAACATATTATAAATCATACATTCAGAATACTTCATTAAAATATAAATAGGAATGTTACCAACTTGTTGCAAAAACAAGAGTTTAACAACCAATGATTCCAATAGCAATCAATATACCTCGTAACCTTCTGTGATGACCCAAATATCATCCATGCCTTCTAGAAATCAGCAACTCGACAATGGTATAAGAACATGGGTGTTTGGCAATGAGTATTATGATGAGCACTTAAGAGAATTATAATGAATTCTCCAAGTGTATATGGATTTAGGTTTTGGAAACATGAGAGCAAGGCCTGGAAATGGTGTTTATCTACTAAATTTGTAGCGTATGGTGGTGGTGAGTGATGTCGTGATGGTGTGACACAGAGGAGTGTTTAGATCAAAGGGTTGTCTAAGTCTTTATCACTAATTTCCTCCTTTCTAAGTTGTTATGATGATATATGATTGTTTCTCCTGGTCAAAGTGAGTATAAATAAGCCTAAACAAGAATTAGGGACCAAGGTGAACGAATATGATTGGTTGTGGAGTAAATGGGAGCCAAATAAATACTCCTAGGATGTTACAAACATTAAGTGCGGCGCACAAATTAATAAAACCATCATACTTAAAACTGCGCCTCACTTATTGGCAAAACCGGCATACTTTTGGTCGTTTTAAGATTTTGACACAAAATGAAAGTTGTAGATAATTATTTCCACTTTCTGTGGCCGCCTGAAGCAACTCTATCGGAGATCGTATGACCAAGTTATGGCCAAAACAGTTAAGGTGTGTTAGGATATCTTGAACTTGAGTTATTTCTTCGTTTAAGTTCCAATTCTTCATGTTCCCTTTCATTTCCTTAAACGAAATGTACATTGAACCCACAATAGCAATTATAATCTATTAAGTATCTAAAATTCATATAATTAACCAATAAATATATATAAAAGAACTGATAGCGCTTATAGAAATATGTATAAAATGCCCGTTATCATGTATTGCTAATATGGCTAGCTTATAACAATAATAGGAAATGTAGTCATCCATGTATATCCCTTTCATGGGTAAGGTTAGGGTGCTATAACCTACATGATTATGCCTCACTTAGTTATGAAAATATAATCATGAGGTTATAGTAGTGAATTTGAGGTTAATATATCAAGATGGAGTAAAACACTTTAGTCATTTGTTTTACTTATATCACTTTATTTATGTCATGTATTAGTTTGATGAGTTATGGGACATGTCCATCTCATTGTGAATGTTGTTCTATAAGTTTTTATATAAATATATTCACCCTTTTCACCGAAAAAATAAAAGAGATCATTTGCAATTACCCTAAGATAATCAACGAATACCATCTAATAATAGCAGCATAAAAAAAATAATTACCGATAGATATATGGACGGGTTTGAGTTTAGCGAATACAAAAAATTAAGATTATTATATATTACAACAACCGACTTATAGGGGTTTTATAAGTTTTAATATATTTAATATTAGCCCTTCAAGAATTTTCAGATTTCATATCTTCTTCTTCTATTTAAAATATCTCCTGTCTATAAAAACTGATATGAAATATGGAGCATATGCCTTCAAACATGTATGTGTCTTTCGACATTCGTTTCATTATCTGTCCGAAAATCATCACGCTCAAATCACAACTGAAAACTGATGTGAGAGTTTTACAACTTTTTAGTCCGTTTACGTAATCATTTTAGTGTAGCATAAATATTATTGGGAATTCATCGAACATGTTTGAAATAGTGAGGCAGACTCATAATGTATGATAACATGATCTAAGGGAAATGGGATTTTTTTTTGTTACATCATAAACACTACCACACAAACAACTTTTTTTCATGGTAAAATCTGTGGGAAAGATCCGGACAAAGGCCGTTATCCATGGGTTTCACATGAAATAGTTCTGTTTAAAAACCTTGTTGGTAAATATTTTTCCCACCAAATTTCCCATAGGCGTTGCCTACTTTCAAACTGATATTGTCGTCACTAATATGTGAGAAAATTTACCCACGGTTTTTGCACATATATATCCAACACATTTTCGAATGAAATTTTACATGAACGTTCACCTTTTTTGCCAAAGATTTTCAATGGTTTTTTACCCACGGGTTTGACACAAATTTCTCACAGACAATTTTCACTACTAGAAAAACTACTAATAGAAACGAGCAAAAATTATTGGTAAATAGCAATATTTCTTTGCTAAATAGCGTTAGCAACGACATGAACGATATGAACCAGAATAATTAGATATTGTGGCTAATCAATTAGATTGAAACTTGTGGCTATATAATTAGATACTTTTTTGCATATCACCCCACATGAACTATACCCAAATTAATAATAGATCCAAATATCATATAATCAATAATTGAATACATATCAATTCTAAACAAATGGTGTATCAAATGCTTACGCCAGAGAGAAAGGAATCCAATAATTGTGTCATTATTAAAAAGACTCTTTACCAGTCCGCTTCTTGACTCTTTATGCCAAATTTGCATTATTTCTTCAACCGATCTTCATTCTTTTCATTTGTGAGATGTTATTTCTTAAAAAGCTTATTTTCTCAAGTGTGCTTAATCTACTAAATAATTTGAGTGATACGCCAACACAACTAACATGGACCATGTAATATTGTCATTAAATATGAAGTTAACACAATCGTTAGTTGATCGGAGATGCATTCTCTCCATGACATGAAGGAGACGTACTGCAACCCAGCTACCAATAGCTTCAGATGCCAAAAGATCAGCTAATCTAATAGTGTCTCTAGCTTCTGTATTTTCTTCAATAGGGTCCTTTAATTGATCCAAATTCTCACCATTATCGACTTTAACCCCTTCCCCATCATCATCATCAATTACCATTGTATCGCCATCTCACACAACATGGGGTACCTTGGAACACATGCCCTTTGATTGTAAGAATATATATTTAAACAAGTACAAATAAAAAAATCAAATTTTTTGAATAAGAAAAAGAAAAGACACATCTTAATTTTTTTTAACGGATCCTATAGGTTAAAGCAAACATACAAATGAAAGTTATCATATAATGCTACAAACTACCACCAAAACAACAAATTAAATCTTAAAAAAATAGGTAAACACATATACGAAGTCTTTGAAATAGGTAAACACGTTTGTAAAAGTAAAAGAGATGTATATCATATATGACTAGATGTGTACCCGTGCATAACGACAAAATTTTATATATAGTAGCAAATAGTTATAGTTGAGATATTGCAGTTTTGTGTGTCGTGTGACGTTTAACAGTTACGTTGGTAAATTGTATTTATGTTTGTAATCTTTTACACAGGTGTGATTCAAACGCGTGATTCGAATTTTCCATTTGTATGATTCAAACCGTGTTTGTCTAATCCATATGTGTTATTTATTAGTTTGTAGTTTTCATGTTAAGGTGTTAAATGGGGTAAATTAGACAATTAACTTTACTCTTTTTTAAAAACAATTAAATTTTTTAAAAATCTCATGCCTTTATAAGTAGTAAAAGATGTTAAAACAAAGATAAAACCAAACCAACAAATCAAATCTTGTGAAGATAGGAGTTAAACCAAATAAAATACTTATTAATTGCTTCATATTGAAACATGATGTTGAAAACAAACGTAAAACATAATTAAAGAAAAAAAAACTTAAAGAATAGAATGTTACCTATTAAGCTCGATTTTAAAACAATATCTAATATGTTTATATAACAAAAACAATTTATTAAAAACTAAGTGACATAAAACAAACAAAACCACAAATTCCCTAGTTAGAATTCGTATCAAGCACAAAAGACACAATTAATTTATTGGCCATAGAAACTAATCAAAACGACAAAATTGCCGGATATCAAATCAAGCACAACAAAGATATAAGACAATTTATTAGCAACAAACGAATAAATTTATCAGTTACAGTCCGCATAAATAGTAAAATGAAACTTACAATGTTTTTATGAAGATAATCTAAACCACGTTACAGGCCAAAAACTCCTCCGGCTATATGCCGAGGTGGATGATGACAGACTATCAACATCGATCAACTCTAGAATGATGATATAATATACAATGATAGCGATAACGATTACTAGAGAGACAAAGTAGTAGATGTATGGAAGTAGATGATTGATATAGGAAATGAATATACTTTTCTAGAAAGTTAGTTTATATAATACACTGGTTTGTAAAGGTGAGCAAGTAAATAGAGTAAATGGGGTGGTTGTGAATTTATTTCAAAATTAATGAAGGTATTATGAGTAGGTAAAAACAATAATGGAGTTTTGAAGAATAAATGAACGAAAAATGGTACATGATGTCAGTTTGTGTTGTAAAAATCAAGGGGTAATTTTACTATAAAGAGCATAAGGTATCATAACATGCTATTTTCCATTTTTTAGTGTCATCTTAGTGTCACCTCAGCCTCATTACTTTTAACACTCACACACCAAAACATCTCCTCACACATAACATGCTATCCGGGCCCCACCCACCCACCATTTTTATTTTCTTATCCATTTTTCAAACAAACTAAATTTCATTCATTCAAATCAAAATACGAAGTACAATACGAAAATAGAAAGAGCATATGAAATTAAAAAAAACAATACAAAAATTTTAAAACAACACAAAAATTAAAAAATACATGAAGTTGTTAATAAACTAATATTCGTGTTGATGTTATTGATGTCGTTGCCAAATATGCTCAATAAGATTTCATAGAAGACTTTCATATGTTTGTTTATCATGAAGTTCTTTGGCTTTCCTCCGCTGCACTTTGCATATCTTGATCCAGTTACGTTGCATATTTTGTTGCAGTCTACTATAAATTTCATTGAATTCAGATTTCGCAAAATTTTGATCTTTCAAAATTATGTTGTGCAATATGATGCAAGTGTACACGATTCTTCGTATCTTGTTGATATGCAATTGATGCATTGGTTGGTTTATAATATGCGAACGTACTTTGAGGACAACAAAAGTTCTTTCATCATCTTTTCGAGCCCCTTCTTGTCGCCGTTTAAATACGACATTTTTCTCGTTTTGTGCAACCGAAATGATTTGACAAAAATTTCCCACTGTGGGTAAATCCCATCAGCTAGGTAATACTCTTTTTCAAATGTAACTCCATTTACTTCAAACGGAGCCACATCGGCGATGTCATCAAGAAGGTTGTCAAATACCAGAGAATTATTTAAAATGTCAAGATCGTTATTCGTACCCACTACCTAAAAAATGCATGCCAAACCTACAAATTGTATGACACAACGACTTCAAGCATTATAGTTGGGTGTTTTTTTATCACCTCTGCAAATTGCCCATGCCATGATTTCAAACAATTAGTCATTTCTAGTGCATACAATCAATGCTTCCAAGCATTCCTGCATACAATTCAATAATACACATAGTAAGATTGATCTAGACAATCGTGTGTACAATTTTTCCCCATTTTTGAATATTTTTCAAATTCATCAAGTGTTGTGTCGTATGCCGATTGACATATGGTGGATGTGCATTCAATAATAACACTAAAACTCATTTGACATGTAGCATCGGGTCAGACTATAAAAGAATTTAAATCACTCTGGAAGAGGATCAACAGTTTGAATATAAGTTTCAATACCTTTGACTATTTCTATAAATAGTTTGATGGTCATACGATATCGACATCTAATATAATACTCCGTATATTTTTGGGTTATCACCAAAATAGTCAGCTATCAAACGTGTTTCAACAAAATCACGTTCACAGAATATTAGATTACGGGTACGTGAACTTTTAACTTGTTGTTGTTGCAACAAGCGCCCACACTTTTTCGACTGGAATTTTACACGAACATTCACCTTTTTTACCATAGATTTCCAACCGTTTTCTACCAACGGATTTCACACAAATTGATTTTCACAAAATTCCCAGACATTTTCACTACTAATAAAACTACCAATAGTAACGAGCAAAAATCATTGTTAAATAGCATTATTTGTTTGCTAAATAGTGTCAGCAACGACATGAAACAATATGAACCAGAATAGTTATATATTTTGGCTAATCAATTAGATTGAAACTCGTGGCTAATTAATTAAATATTGTTTTACAAATCAACCCACATGAACTATTCCCAAATTAATAATCTTACAAATATCCAAATTTTTATATAATAAAAAAATTACATTATTTCAGAGTTTTTTATGAAATTTGATTTTATAGAAAAAAATTAGACCAATCAGAATACTTGATTTTGACACGTAGGCAAAATCGTGCGATATGATTGGTTAAAAAATCAAAATTGAATCAATTTTGGTTAAAATTGAAAAAATTGGTGGAAGAATTTGATGGAGAAAAAAAGACATAAAATTATATGTGTCAAATTTGTGAAAAACAAATTTTTTAAAAAAGATAAGGTAATTAATAAAACTTAAGCCGTTAAAATTTAAATAAGTAATATGAAGTTGAGTGAAACTTATAATTTTTTATATTTTTTAATAGCTTTAGAAATAAACACATATCCCTTACACTTTATACCTTCTAGACTTTATACAATAAAATATAAAATATATAAAATCAATCAACCTCCTGAAAATGGAGGATTTTACCTAGTTTGAGTCTGTGTGGCGGTGAGCGGAAACCATGGTTACTAAAAAAAAACCTTTTTTAAGATTATATAAGGATATCCGAAAAACATATTAAACTCGCATATTGTTTACAACAAGATATTAATAGGTAAATTTGAACAACAACATCAACGTCAACACTCGTATCAGTCAAAACAAAGTTAAATCTTTTATCCAAAAAAATCTTTACAAAATATTAATCAATATTTATCAATGTTTTAAAACCCAGTTAATTGACCCGGTCGACTCAATCGTGTTTTACGGCAAAAGCTGGCTTCCGGTCACCCAACTGGTTCACAGTTCAACTGACTTGGTCAACCCGGGTTTTAAAACACTGATATTAATACATAATGATAATTTTTATGTAAACCACGTGCATACTTATTAATTGTACTAATATCACAATTACAAAAAATTAAACACGGGAAAATTTGCATATGTCCGTATATTAAACAAAAAATTTAAAATAAATTTCATTTATGTGTAAGCCTCGTACATGCACGAGACTTGAAATACTCGATAATGGAACACATATCAATTCTAAACAAAGGAGGTATCAAATGTTTACGTTAGAGAGGGAGGAATCCGATAATTGTGTCATTATTAAGCAAAATTTCTATCAGTCCTTTTAAGGACGTTATCAGGACTAAAAATTAATGAGTGCACAATTTGTTTTCTTTCACATCATATAATAAAGTTAAAAAGTGAATGAAATGAAGAATTCATAAGTTAACATATTAGAAAAACATTTTGATGAATTAGGTGCATTTAAGATACATTTACAAAAAATCAATGTTTTTTTTCAAAAATTAACACTACATCGAAAAAATCAATGAGGTTCCTGGGAACCCACGAGAACCCCTTAGTTCCGTCCCTGAGTCCTCTTATTAACTATTTATGCCAAGTCTGCATTATTTCTTCAACAAGCCTTCTTTCTTTTCATCTATGAGATGTTGTTCCACAAAAAGCTTATTTTCTCAAATGTCCTATAATACCACAAACTACCACAAAAACAAAAAATTAAATCTTTTAAAAAAATAGGTAAACACATATACGAAATCTTTGAAATAGGTAAACACGTTTGTAAAATTAAAAAAGACGTTTATCATATATGACTAGATGTGTACCTGCGCATAGCGACAAAATTTTATATATAACGACAAATAGTTATAGTTGATAGTTGAGATATAGCGATTAAGTGTTTCGTGTAACGTTTAACAATTAGGTTGTCAAGTTTAATTTATGTTTGTAATATTTTACAAACGTGTGATTCAAACGCGTGACTCAAACTTTCCATTTGTATGATTCAAGCTTTTCATTTGTATGATTCAAACCGTATTTATCTAATTCATACTTGTCATTTATTAGTTTATAATTTCCATTTCAAGGTATTAAAGGGGAAAAATTAGACAATTAACTTTTTTTTATAAAAGCATAATGCTACATTCATACAATGTTTACAAACCATCTTCCACAAATAACTTGTCACTAATGAAAATAATTTTACTCAATCATCTCTCTTACTTTTAAATTCTTATTTTCCTATAAAAGCATGACACATCATTTTGTGAAACAATTTTATGTAAAACTTTTATGGATTTAACATTGCTCTTTTTAAAAAATATTATGTTTTTTATTTAAGTTCATGTGGATACCAAGGGACTAATCCCCATCATCCATATTCATTTTGATCAAATAGATGAGATTAAAATCAAAACTCATTTTCATTCATTTTTCTCAAATATTTATATCTCCTAAACCGTTAATCGTTAAGGGGAGAAATATATACATCACGACGAGCATTTAATTATCTTTCTATAGATATGCACTTTGATATATTTTCGAAATACCTTTTTTTACGTTTTTTCACGCATTTTTTCACTGTTTACGGGTTTTTTTTCTTTTTTTAACATTTTTTTGTCATCTTTTTCATTTTTTCTTCGTTGTTGAAACTTTCAAAAGAAATCACATTTGATTAAACACTAATTTAATTATTCTAATAAAATCACATGTGATATTAGTGCTAAATCACGTATGATATTAATGTTAAATCACATATGATATGTAATTCTAATGAAATCACATGTAATTCGATATTAGTGTTAAAGCACATATTATATTGGTGTTAAATAACATATGATATGTAATTCTAATAAAATCACAAGTAATTCGATATTAGTGTTAAATCACATATGATATTAGCGTTAAATCACATGTGATTTTATACGAATATTTAAACTAGTGTTTAATCACATGTGATTTCTTCATACAAGTTTGAACAACGAAAAAAACGTGAAAAAACAAATAAAACAAAAAAAAGTTTGACAAAAGTATATCAAAGTGTTAGTTTATAGAAAGATAATTAAATGATGGTCGTCACAATATGATTTGTTTTGTCTAACGATTAACCGATTGTTTAAAAATGTTAGAAAATCCCCAAAAGAGATTCGTGATATCATCATGGTCACTGTAAGGCTCAAACTTCTCACTTTCCGATTCAAGAACAAAACTATGGTTAGTGAACTCCTGTCTCGATGGAAGATGCCACAAAACTTTCGGTTATATGTTTAATTGCATGTCCATCTGTATGTTTGTATGCATGTTTATTTTTATTGTATGCTTTTAGCTAGGGGCTCTTGTTTGTGGAATGTGACATTCAAGTAGTGGTATTTCAAGCTTGGAGCTTGAGGTTAATGTGGTATTCAGCCACATCCCATTGTACTTAAACGTTCTTTGTGATTAATACATTTTACCGGGTTACCGCCTTACAAAAAAAAGGTTCATGAGATATTTAAATTATTATAATAATTGAAATAATAAAATGTTTTTAATCTTAGTCATTGAATTCTTTTTAGATAGATAGTAGGGATGAGTCCCCTAATATCTAATGAATTATTGATATCTAAAATAACTCTCCTCTAAGTTTTAAAAAAATTATGTTGAAAAAAAAGCAAATCTTGTGAAGAGATGATTTAAAAAAATACAATACTTATTAATTGCATCATATTAACATGTAATGTTTAAAATAAACATCTATACTACTTATAATGGAGGAAGGTATGTTAGGACATTAAAGGCTTTCACACTTGAAATTTTAATCATACAAATATTTATACATAATGTATAACTTTTTAATGCACACACATTACAAACTTGAAAATCGAAAGATACAAACAAAGAAACATATTGTACAATTTTTTAATACATAATTAATACTCATATCAAAACACTCAATTACTTAAAAGTACAATGATATATTCGCATTGTACAACCAATTAAAACACCCTTTTACTCAAAGGTACAATAATATTTTCACAATTTACAATTTAAACAAGCTACAACATAATCCAAAGTATAAACAAATTAAACACACTAATTAATATTACTTTTAAAACACATCAAAAATGAAAAGTACATGTTATTATACACATTGTACAAACTAATAACAAGTTGATGATACATATAGTTTTGAAAACTGGACTGGACCAACGAGCTCAACCGGGAATCGGAGTCGCCACTGGTTCGGCTAGCCAATAAAGTTGTCCGAAAACAAATCGGAGAGGACCCGTGGAACCAATACAAATGGGTGAACTGGGATCTATTTCTCCGGTTAATCGTCACAGGGTAACTGCCATCGCAATGCACGGGTACTCTACTATAACACATAATTAAAGAAACAAATACGTGAAGAATAGAATGTTACCTATTAAGCTTGATGTTAAAACTATATCTAGTTTAGAAAAATTTATTAGAAACTAAGTGTCTGTTAGGAATTATTGTAAACATACTTAAGTCTGGAAGTTATAGAGTTAAGTCTGGTAGAAATAGTTAAGTCTGCCAGTACTAAGTTAAGTCTGGCAGTATTATAGTTAGTACTGGTCTCATATTGTTAAGTCTGTTTATGTAACAGAATAGTGATAATAGTTATCTTAGAGATATCTTAGGAGATATCTTAGGAAAGGATATGCATTATCCTTTCACACGTTTATAAAGCCCATTAGGGTTTCCTTGGTGTATAAAAGGAACCCTACAGCATAATGTTTAGTACGAGATTAGAATAGAATTCTAATAGAGATTAATAGCAAATAGCAAAATTTTACATTGTGTTCTTCTTAGTACTTGTGTTAAGATTCCGCATTAGCACATAGTATTCATAGTCATTGTTTCTCATATAGTTGATTTGGATTTATTTAAGTTAGCTATTATCTTACAAAAGGCTAAACAGATCCAAGACTTTGGACCTATAAGTGGTATCAGAGCCTCTAGAGGGACTCTGAGTAAGAAGAATCACAAGAACACATACAATCACTTTTAGATCTAGAAAAATGTCTCAACCTGCTAATGATGATTACTCTCAACATCTTAGTGATGATGAAGCATCATACCATGAAGATGCATCAGACAATGGTATTGTAACCAATAAACTAAAACAACAACAACAACTCACTCCTATAACAACCACTATTTCAAATATTAAACTCCCAATTCTGAAGAAGGAGGAGTATGATATATGTGCCATAGAGATGGAGCATTACCTTGAATATATTGATAATGATGTTTGGAAGGTAATTCAGAATGGAAATTCCAAGAAGAGAATCTCAATTGGAAAAGATGGTGTTGTTAGAATACTTCCACCAGTATCTGCTGCAGAAATTCATTCTGTTAAAAAGGAGAGGAAGGCTAGAACCATCTTACTTATGGCAATTCCCAAGGAACATCTGAGAAGATTTCATGGAATGGATGATGCTAAAGAGATTTAGGAAGCCATCAGGACTAGGTTTGGAGGTAATGCAAATTCAAAGAAGATGCAGAAAGCTGTTCTAAAACAACAGTTTGAAGCATTTTCTATATCCAGTTCAGAAGGGTTGGAAAAAGGATATGACAGGTTCCAACAACTACTCTCACAGTTGGAAGCCCATGGTGCTGAAGTATCAACTGAGGATGCAAATCACAAGTTTCTCAAATCTTTGCCCCCAACTTGGTCAAATCTGGCAATGACAATGAGAACCAAACCAGATGTTGATACTTTGTCCATTGATGACTTGTATAATAACCTTAGGGTTTTTGAGCAAGAACTCACAAGTACCTCGAAATCATCTGCAAGTGCTCAAAACGTTGCTTTTGTTTCACACAGCAAGAGCAGCACTAACAAGGTTAAGTCTGGTCATACTGGTGCCTACAGTACTTATACTCCTACTTCTTCAAACAATATTCAAGAAAGAGAAGTTCCTGCTGGTTTTGCTGATGAAGTTATTTATTCACTCTTTGCCAAACAATCTGAAGATTTGGACTTGCTTCATGAAGACCTAGAACAGATTGATGTTGTGGACATTGAAGAGATGGACATAAACTGGCAGATAGTAATGATTGCTATTCGAATGAAGAAGTTTTATAAGAAGACTGGAAGGAGAGTCAGGATTGATGGAAACAAACCTGTTGGTTTTGACAAAAAGAAGCTTGAATGTTTCAAATGTCACAACACTGTTCATTTTGCTATAGAATGCCTATCCAAGGAGACAAATGATGGAAAGAAAAGAGACTCTTTTTATCAAGATCAAGGAGCTAGAAAGAAAGAGCAGAATCAGAACTGTTTACTGACTATGGATGATGGTGTTGTCAATTAGGGAGAACATACAGTAGAGGAAAAAGAGACAAATCATGCACTCATGGCAATCAGCTCAAATACTGAGGTATCATTATGTTCTAAAACTTGCAATGATTTATATAATAAGCTTAAAACACTGTGTAATGAACAAATGAATCAGTTAGGTGAGCAAGAAGCAAAAATACTTGCCTATACTCTAGCTGTTAAGAAATTAGAAGCTTAAATTGTTACTTTTCAAAAGCAGCAATTATCTCTAAATGAACAGCTTACATTTCAAGCAAATGAAATATATGAAAAAGATTAAAAGATTAAAAGATATAGGAGAATAAGAGTGAAAGCTATAAAAGAAAAGGAACAAATGACAAAAACAGTAGATTCATGGAAGGATTCTTCTAAAAACCTTTGGAAATTAATTGATTTTGGTATGAGTTCCACTAGTAAAGTTGGCTTAGGGTATGAAATAAAACCAAACAATGAGGTTTTAAGCTATGAGGAAGAAATGAATCGATCTGTGTTCAAGTGTACAGAAGAAGACTATATTATCAAACCTTTGTACAGTAGATTTACAAAGACTAATAGTTTCAAAGGAGTTCCACATCCATTAACTGGAGACTATACTCCTAAACCACAAGAGGAAATTGATGATTCTTTGTCTGTTTATGGTAAAAAGGGACCTCAAAAGCCTAAAATTAGTGACTCAGATGACAACTCTATTGAGCATTTTACCTGTCAATCATATTGACAGTGAAGGATCTTGTGGAAATACCTCTTAGCACTCTTCTGAGTCTGAATCAGAAAGTATAAGTGTAACAAATGAGATGTCTACGTCTAAGTCTGTAATCACTAATGAACAAGTTGTGTCTGAATCAAAAGAAGTTGAACCTAGTTGTGTAAAACACGTAAAACCTTCTAGGCAACAAATGAAAAATCAAGGGACATCTGAAGTTAAAAGAAAGAATTAGAATAAAATGATGGAAAGAGAACTAGGAGAATGTTACTCTTTCATCAAGAAAAAGTGTTTTGTTTGTGGCAGCCTAAGTCATTTGATCAAAGATTGTGACTATTATGAAAAGAAAATGGCAAGAGAGGCTGAGTTTAAGAAACAAAGGGTTTTTAATACTGGTAACAGGGTGGCAAAACCAGTATGGACTAATGCAAACAGGGTTAATCATGCTAATCAATTTGTTCCTAGATCAGTACAACTGAATGCTGGTAGGACAAATATTAATTCTATTAGGTCTAGAGTTAATACTAGTAGTTATAATGTTAATACTATTAGATCTAGACAGCCAATACCTACCAGGACCTCAAACAGCTTTAGTCCTAAAAGACCACAGGTGAATCAATATAATCAAAGAAGGCATTTTTCTAAATCTCATTCACTTGTGAGAAGACCCATTGATAGAAATACAGCAAAAATGTCTTATTTCAATGTTGTAAAGGGAAATTGGGGCACTGCTGTTAAGACCTCAGCAGGTTATAATTGGAGGAACTCTAGACCAAACTCCAATTGTGATAGTGGACCAACTTTTATTAGAACTGTGAATGCTAAAGGTCCACAAGGCAGACCCAAGCCTGTAAAGGCCTGGGTCCCTAAGAGAAACTAATTTCTCTTTTTCATGTGCAGGATCATCCACTCAAGAACATGGAGGACAGAGGTATATTTGATAGTGGATGCTCAGGGCACATGACTGGTAACAAGGATCACCTGGATGATTTTGAAGAATACAAAGGGGGATCTGTTACCTTTGGAGGTAGCAAAGGCTACATTACTGGTAAAGGTAGGATAAGAGTTGGTAATTTAGATTTTGATAGTGTGTCTTTTGTAAAAGAACTTGGGCATTTTAATCTTTTCTCAATATCACAAATATGTGATAAGCAGCACAAGGTTCTTTTTACTGAATCTGAATGTCTTGTAGTGTCTCCTGACTTCAAGATGCCTGATGAAAATCAGATACTTCTAAAAGTCCCTAGGCAACACAATATGTACAGCTTTGATATGAAGACACCTTCTCTCATAAAAGATTATGCAACTGTTTGATGCAAACGCCACATGTAATGAATCTAAATTGTGGCACAGGAGGTTTTGGTCATATAAATTTTTAAACTTATACAAAACTGATGAGGGAAAACTTGTAAGAGTCTACCCCACCCCCACACCCCCCCAGCCACCCCCACCCCCCCCCCCCCCATTCAAGGTTTTCAAAAATGACCATACATGTGTTGCCTGCCAAAAAGGTAAACAACACAGGGCCTCCTGCAAGGCTAAATTAGAAAGAATGATCATTGAGCCATTACACACCTTGCATATGGATCTTTTTGGGCCTACTTCTGTAAAGAGTGTTAATCATGTAAGTTATTGCCTTGTAATTACTGATGATTGTACCAGATATAGTTGGGAATTCTTCTTGGCTACAAAGGATGAAACTAGTGGCATCCTTCAGAACTTCATTAGACAAATTGAAAACCAGCTTAATCACAGGGTTAAAATCATTAGATCAGATAATGGCACCGAATTTAAGAATAGGGATATGCTTGAATTTTGTGGGAACAAGGGAATAAAACAAGAGTATAACAATGTATAACACCCTGTGTTTTCAAGTCATTGACGACGTCGATAAATCCGCAATGTACCTTTTGTATTGTACACATTTGCTTTAAATCATAAATGTTAAGCTAAATCGCGTAAGCTAGAAATTATTAACTTTGTTCATTTTATTTTTATCGGATACGTAAAGTGTATACGTTTCGCGATAAATTGCGTTTAGGCACTCCCGGAACCACCAAAACTTTCCTACGCTTCAACAAATACCCACTTTTATACCCAATACATAAAAGTTACAAAATATATCATCTATATCCTATCTTTGCCGAAATTCTTGCCATTTGTACAAGTGATATATGAAAAATTCTTCAAGTTGGTCAAATAAACACCATACTTCATTAACCTACACCATACCTCTTTATTACTACACCATGCCATGTCTCTTTGACTTGGACCAAGACCAAGACCATCCCTACACCATACCATGTTCCCTTGACTAGAAATACTTCTTATATACATGCATTTCATAAGAGATAACTCATATACATAAACACTTAACTAGAAAATCAAACAAAACCTCCCTTTTTGCTCTCTATTGCTCACGGCATCAACCCCCCCCTACACAAACCCATATCAATTTTTATACAACCCATACACTCCTATACACATCCATTCTAAGGTATTCTAAGGTGATCCCAAGCATTGGCTAACCTTTTTCAAGTATAAATCAAGTAAAAGGAAGTTAGGGTTTTTGTTAAGAAAGTAAGGGTTTCTTAAGTGCAAGCTTGGTTTTTAAGGCTAAACAAGGGTTTAGTATTTGTTTCTCATCATCATCATACATCATAAGGTCTATATGAACTCTTTATGTTCTTACAATTTTCATTTATATGCTTATGTTAATTCTTTATAGCTTAAATCACCATTTAGGATTTTATCATGAAAATGAGATTTCTACTTGAAATGATCA
>BQNB010134691.1:0-18275 GCA_026074375.1 Tanacetum coccineum | reverse complement strand
TCAAGATAAAATAAGAACACTCCTTCGTAAAATACCACTTCATTCTCAAATAAGTGATACCCGATCAACTCCGTAGTCACAAAAAATTAATTCCTTTAAGTTTCATGATTCTTTATCCAACTTGATCCTGGTCTCGTCACTTAAAAATCGTCACATTGTCACTTTGTCATTTTAAACTTCAAATGCAACCGATAAGCATTGAATCTCAATTGTATCCATTAACAACTAAATATGGCAAAAAATCATCCCAAGTGAGTCATTTAGCCAAATTTAGTTTTAACAATTAACACTCAAAGAGTTATACTCGATTCAACCCAATCACATATGCATCCCATCAAAAATTCAGCCCATGATTAATTGAGCTTACAAGGACAAATGGTGCAAAATCGATTCACGTTGGAGGGCTAACGGGCTGTTTTGAAAGAATAAGGACTAACGGTGTAAAGTTGTTGCAACAAAGATGGTTATTTAGCCAACAAAGGACTTATGGTGTAATTGTAGTAAACATGTAGGGGTTGCATGTGACAACTTTCAATTCTTGGTAATTAATAAAAATTTCCCACCATTTATTTTCATCATGTTCGTTTGAAATTTTATAAAAAGAATGCAACGAATGAACTTTTGATCTTTTTAACTCGTTCGGTTATCGTCGGTGAAATCCGAATATACCACGTGGATCGAAATGATGTCACGAACACAACGGTATAAGTTATACGTCCCGTAGTTACCCGACACTCAAAACGGAAAAACTGAAAAACAACTTAAACGTGTAAGATTTGAGCTTGATTGATTTGGTTTGGTTCGTGAAGAAGTTTAGCTAGTTCGGTTTGTGTTAGACAAGTGACTAGATCGGCTTATGAAGAAAATGACTCGATCGGTTATATGAAAAACTTGGACTCATTCGGTTCTTTTTGAAATGTGACTAGTTAGGTGGATGAAAGATTAAACTCATTCGGTTGCCATGAAAACTTTGTTCGGTTGTTGAATGGTTAACTCGTTCGGTGCTTCTATGAAAAACAACTAGATCGGCCTCAAAGAAATGAACACGTTCGGCTCATCAAGTATTTAACTAGTTCGGTTCACATAGGCATGAGAGTTGTTCGGCTTCACTCAAGAAAATGCTTGTTCGACTTCAACAATATAGCAAACACCTTGTGCGCACGATTTTTGTACCGTCTTCAACCCGCCGTATACCACAAAGAATCCAAGATCAAAATAAGCTCGAATAACCACAACGAAACCACTAAATGAACCAAGATAGAACCATGGCTCTTGATACCAATTGAAAGATTCACGAAAACTATGATCCGGTGGTCTTGGTGAGTCAAACCACATGATAGCCATTTTAGTGAGAGAAAGTAGTGAGATGGAAGATGGACTTGTGATATTAGATGGAAAATGAATGAAGAATACGAATGACTCAACAATGCCAAATGACTCAACCCCTCTATGGAAGCCATAGAGGGGTATATATAGCCCATACGCCTATAAACTATACATAGTTGCCTATTCTAGTCCTCGCGTATGTGACTATGATAAACTATGGTAATTCTGTAATGTCGTCACGTAAAAGTGAATTCCTAACAATCTTCCCCCACGAGACGATATACAAAATTACTTACAATAATTTCCTAACAAGTACATAATGATTAAGAACAAGAACTTCCATGAAGCTTCTTATGCTGATGACGTCTTCTGTGGTGTTTGACTTCAAGTCTGCACTCCAACATGAATCATCTTTGTAGTACTTTGTAGGAGAAATACTATAATAGGCACGAACTAAGTAACCCATACACTTCTGGTTAAGGAGAAGCTTCTGAATTAAGCATCCCCCTAATTTGTGCCACATATTCATAATTAGAAGCTTTAAAAGCTTTCCCCAAACTAGCAATGTATACAGCCTTCCCACCTAATTCGATGACATATAATCATTATTTAAAGCTTTCAAAGCTTCCCCCCAAACTAGCAATCCTCTCTTGAGCAGTATTCAAAGCTGTACGTACAATCTAGAATAAATTAAGTGCACCGCTGGAACTGGCAAGATACGACATCAAATTTTTTCGCTCCTTTAAGAAAAAGCTTAGTGAATGATCATTTGGGGAAGCATTATCTGGATCAGCAACGTATCTTCTCATGCTTGAATAGTTCTTCTCACACCGCTTCCCCCTGGAAAGTCAAACAATGCATACAAACGTTCTCATGGTATCACTTCCCCCAAGTGTCTGAAGAAATGCACCCAAAAAGCCATAATTTAAAGCGCTGATATTCTCTGCGGTTAGGACATTTATCTTCCCGGCATGGCCTAACTTTAAAAAATTCAAGTAAGATGCTCCATGTCAAGCTTTCAAGAATCAAGAAAGGCATAGGCTCAAGGGTGAATCTTCTCCTTCCGCAAGACTCAAGGGTGAATCTTCTCCTTCCCCCTTGCTGATTTCGACATATTCGGAGTCAGCAACAACCTTGGACGCGGCATTACTTGAGCACTTATGTGAGGAATAAATTAGCTCAGATCTAACCCTAAGAATCAATTGCTGATCATAACTCTACTCATAACCTTCTCTCTAGAGTATCATTTAACCAACCATCTTGTTAGGCTTTTTGAAGTAACCACGTGATTTAAGTAAACCAATATACAAACATGAAACAGAAATTATGAATTTCCGTTCTTGTGACTTCAGCTTGGCGCTAATGTTGGATAGAACTGTAGAGAATTTGTGCTCCAAGAAATCTCTAAGTACTCAATTACCCTTGGGCCAAAGTATGAGACTTTCATCACTTCTTGCGATTATCCATACTGTCTTAGCATGTGACACTAAGTACTACAACGTAACTCCTTTAAGTGATCGGTTAACCAGGTCTTCACCAACCGACCCCTTGACTGCTGGAAACTAGGATAAACAGTTACTTCAAGCTGTTATTAAGTACTCGAGCAGTTATCATTGAACAGTCATGCATCCAGCCACCCCGACTTCAAGATAAAATACTAACACGCCTTCGTAAAAAATGCCCCGCACGCAATCTACAAATAAGTGATACCCGATCAACTCCGTAGTCACTTAAAAAATTAATTCAAATCTAGCATTTTTGACGTTTTAGTGAATCTTATTCGATCGTTTTAGTGTAATGTCATCGTGTTTGTTTGTGTTGTTGAAATCCATTAAACATTCACGGATTTTACAATTCTATATTTAAACCTGTAAAAATCAAATTTTAACCGGGAGTTTTCTAAAATCAAGAAAAAACCGTGAATAAACAATTAATTGATGAGAAATCGTTGTTGTCGTTGAAGAATTTGAACTTTCGTTAACGATTTGTGAGCTTAAAACGATGAACAGTGCACAAATTTTGAGCTTGAAATGATTAACGGTTTGTTTTCAAAGAAGAAGGACTAACGGTGTAAATTTGTTACAACAAAGAGGGTTATTAAACACCTAAAGGACGAGGGAATAAGTAGTTATGAAGTCCAGGGGCTAAAGTTGTCAAAATCGAATTCTTATTAAATAAATACACACGTTTTACTTCCTGTTCATTTGTCATCTTTGTTTAACTTTGATAAACATGAGAAAAAATGGAACGTTTATGATTTTAATCCCGCGGAGTCGTACGTTTTTAGATGGAGACTGTATGAAGCTTGTGGAGTTTGCATACTAGAGCTTAAGGATGGGACAGTCATCTACATGCTAGTTGAAAGAAGGTACCCTCTCTCCAAGGAATTGTTGCAAAGAATGCTTGATTTGGGATTGGAGGTTGAAGAGGAAAGTACTGCTGCACTACATTTGGTAAGATTCATTAAGCAACAGCTTAATGAAGAGTAATGCTGTGAATGGAAGTGAGAAGGGTTTGGGTGTTGGCTAACCACCACACAACAAATGGTCTTCAATTCACCATGTCTAACAGACATCAAGAATTGACTAGTCCAGAAGCAAACGGCTTCTGGTAAAGACTTCTCAAATCCGTTTATGGTTGACAATTTACCAAAAATTGTATGGTTCTCAACTCACCTTGCTTCACAGTTAAGAGTTGGCTAGTCCAGGATCAAACAGTTCCTGGTAAAGACTAATCAAATCTGTTGATAGCTGATAGTTTGCTAAAAACTATATGGTTATCAGTGCACCATGTTATGGCAATGAAGCATTGACTAGTCCAAAAGCAAACGGCTTTTGGTAAAGACAAATCAAATCCGTTGATAGTTGATAGTTTACTCAAAACTATAAGGTTATCAATTCACCTTGTTGTTTACAATGAAGAATTGGCTATCCCAGAGCAAACGGCTACTGGTAAAGGAATATCAAATCCGTTAATGGCTGGTAGTTTGCCAAAAACTACAAAGCCAACTTAGTTGGATGTTGCTGTGTTGCTGAGAAGATATGTTGCTGATAAAAATGGATAGCTGAAGATGTCAAAATTATCAAAGATCAGATCAAGATTTGACAGAGTGTTTGGATACATCCTCCTGGTCTACAAGATGTTTACACTAAAGAAACATGAAGTTAAACAAGTTCAACAATCATGTTTAGGGGAGGATTGTTGGGAATTATGCATTCCTGACTTAGTACCGTTAGTTATATTAGTTAGTACCGCTAGTTGTAATTTGTACTGACAGTACAAAATGTTAGTACTGATCAGATAGTTAGTACCGTTAGTATAAAATAGTTAGTACCGTTTATGAGATATGCATGAGATATCTTAGGAAAGGATATGCATGATCTTTATACGCGTTTTGTAAAGCCCATTAGGGTTTCCTTAGTCTATAAAAGGAACCCTAGGCATAGTTAGTAGATATAGTTCTACACAGATCAATAGAGATCTATTAGCAATCATAGTCTTTGTAATTTGTAACCTAGGCAGATTCAAGTGATAATATAAAGTTCTTTTGTGATTCTTAATATTGTTCTTCTTAGCATTATTGATTAGTTTCCGCATAATCAATAGTGTTCAAATCAGTGTTTCATTATTGTTGCTTTAGAATTATCTAAGGGAACAAACCCTTTACAAGCTAAAGGTTAAGATCTATTCAGTAAACGATCCAACAAGTTTTGACTCGTGGAACCAAATATAATGTCGTCGACATATATTTGAACAATGATAAGATGTGACTTCGATTTCTTTGTAAAAAGTGTATTATCAACCATTCCCATTGAATACTCGTGTTTTTATTAAAAATGCTTTTAGTCTATCATACCAAGCTTTGGGAGCTTGCTTAAGACCATATAAAGCCTTTTTAAGTTTATAAACATAGTTTGGTTTTTGAAAATCAATGAACCTCGGAGGTTGAGCAACATAAACCTCTTCGTTTATAAAACCATTTAGGAAAGCACTTTACATCCATTTGATATAATTTAAAATCATTTGCACAAGCAATAGCAAGAAGTATTCTAATCGACTCTAACCTAGCTACCAGAGCATATGTTTCATCATAATCTATACCTTCTTGTTGATTATATCCTTATGTCACTAACCTAGCCTTATTTCTAGAAACTATACCGTTTTCATCTAATTTATTTCTAAAGACCCATTTTGTTCCTATGAACGATTGACTCATGGGTAAAGGGACTAATTCCCAAACATCATTAGCTACAAATTAATTTAGTTCTTCTTGCATAGCTACAACCTAACTTTCATCTTTTAATGCCTCTTTGACATCTTTGGGTTCTATCGTAGATATAAAACAAAAGAAATTACTATGATTTTAGGCTTGAGACATTAAGGTTCTTTGATTAAGATTTCCTATGACTTGATCTAGTGGATGATTTTTGGACTCCTTAATGTTAACGATTTTGTCAACTTCTATTGACTCATCTTCTTCATTATTATTTACTACTTTGGTAAATTTTTAATGGCTTCTTCTTCACCAACATCATCATCAACCAATGGTGATAATTTAGTAGGAGGAGAACTTTCATCGAATGTTACGTTGAGTGATTTTTTGACTTTCATTGTATTTTTATTTATTACTTCATAAGCTTTACTATTTTGAGAATACCCTAGAAAAACACCTCACAAGCCACAACAAGAAGATAGAGAAAAAGAAGACCTAGTGTAGTTTTCGGCTATAAATAAGCCTTGTAAGCCATTGTGGCAAATATCCAGTTTTATATCAAGTTACATTCAAGTTTTATTAAGTTTTTATTGTAGTTTTAAGTGTTTTTATGTTAATGTCCTTTATGCAATTGAAATTTTCAGTTTTAATGAAAATTTAAGTCATTTTTACTCAATAAGCTCTCAATAAGCTCATTAGAGCTTATTCTTGCCAACAAGCTCTAATTTAGCTCATAACTTGTTATAAGCCCTTTCATATTGTTTTAATTTGAATTAAGCTCATAAATGTCCTCTTGAGTGTGATTTTGGAAGCTTTTGGAGAAATAAGCTAACATAAGCTTATTGAGCTTATTGCTCAGGGAATAGAGGCTAGGGAGCCATTAGGACAGCTTTTTAGGCCACTCACTCAGAAAGAGTGGCCTTGGTTCTGAGACAACAAAAATCCAAGGTCTCAATTTTCTATTTTTCATTTAGCTTATCTTTTAGCTTAAGGAATTAGCTTATTTGCCTTTTATCTTTACAAATGCATTAGTTTAGAGTTGTTATTTGGCTGTTGTGAGTTTTTTATTGCATAATTTTGTTCTATATTAGCTTATTTCTTAAAAATTGTCATAATAGTGTAATAAGCTAGCTGAGAAACTAGCTTATTTGTCTTAATAAGCTAGGCTTTTTAGTTTTGAAATAGGTTAAATAAGTCAAAATAAGTAGGAGTGGATAAAAAGTTTTTAAAGTTTTAGTCTAAAAATGGATTTTAAACTCACTTTGGGTTGACAGTTTTTAGATAAAGGGTTGTTTGGCACAAGACCAAAACGGGTCAAAAAGGGTTTTGGCATGAGTTAAGGTCACTAGGTCAGTTTAAACACAAGATTTAAGCTACTTTTAAGCTGTTTTTAAAAACATTTTTAGTTGGAAATTGTTTTTCAAAGGTATAGAATTTGTTTCAAAACTGTGAAGTTTTTTTAGTTACCCACAAGTGCTTATTTGATTAAGCACTTGTGGTTTGAGTTTAAGTATTCTAAAAGGTGTGCTTTGTGTGTTAAAAAGGGGCTGTCAAAAGCCTTTGGTCCTTTTGACTTTGGTGAGTCAAAACCATCAAGTCTTTGTGTCACAGTTTCAATAAGCCCAAAACACCTTTTTCTCAGTCAAAAATAAGCAAGTAAAAGTGATTTTCCAAAGCTCAAAATTGGTGCATAAGCTATTTAGCTATAGAACTCAATCTGTTTAAGCTTATTTGTACTTTTAGAGCTTATTTGACAGCTTAAAATAAGCTGTCAAATAAGCCCTTGAGCTTTGCCATTAAGCTCCCCTGGTGCAAAGGGGGACCTTTAAGCTCATCTTTCTCAGCCACTAAAAGAAATTAAGCCCAAGTTTTTGGCTTATTTTAAGAGCTTATAGGCTCTTCTATAAGCCTCTTCAGTTTAAGCTTTTGAAAAGCTTATTTGGTTGCCTATTTTTAAGCCCAATCTTGCCATTTGGCTGTTTTGCATCCCTTAGGCTGTAGGATTGCTTATCTTTTGACTTTGGCATATTGAGCTTATTTCATAAGCTCATTTGTGTTCCCTACAGCTCATTTGGTTTGAGCAATAAGCTGTGTTTGCTCATGTTTCTTTTTCCTTGGCTGAATTTGTGTAAAAAGCCCAAGTCTTAAGCATTTTAGCCCTTTTTAGCTTGTTCTAAGTTTCCTGCCTTCATAAGCTATTCACAGCTTATTTGGCCTTAAGCTTTAAGCTTTTTAAGCTTATTTAGTTTAGTTTAAGTCCTCTTGGCTTATTTTGCCTTTGTATTAGCTTAATTCGACCTTAAGTCCAAAATAGACTTAGCTTTTTAGCCCTTTAAAGCTTCTTAAGCTGCTGTCAACATTAAGCTTATTTATAGCTTATTCTTTTTGACAAAAATCAAAAGTGTCTTCATTAATGTTGTTTAAATTAAGCTGTTCTATAAGTTTTTAGTTTTGAGTTTTTGCTAAAAGTCACTTTTTAATAAGCCAAAAAAATAAGCTAGATCGTAGGGGTTGGTTTTGTATATCTTTGATAGTACAGGGTTACACGTTTTCACATTAGTGTAAATTTAATAAACTTTGCCCGCCTACCCTTTAGTTTAGAATGTTACATTTACTACCCTAGAGTTTTTTTAAAAAAAAAAAGGGGAAGATACTTGGTCCGGGTGAGCAAGACTCGAACCCGGGACCAAGCAATACATCCCCTTTAACTCCCACACACACTACCACTGCGCCCTTGGGTCTTTTTCGTTATAGACTCAAGGGCAACATTATTTATACACATTTTGGCACAATAAGCCCATAAGCTGTTTAGCTTATTTTCGGGGCTTATTTGATAAGCTGTGTTGGGTTTGTTATTTTTCGTAGAACCTCTATAGTATAAAGTATTTTTTGTAAATTTTTCAGAATTTTTTGTAAACGTTTAATATTTTTTATAATTTAATTTAGATAAAAGTTTGTAAAAGTTTATTTTAATACAAAAAAATACTATCAAAAATTATCAAAAAAATATTTTGCTTATTTTAGAAATTATCTTTTGTCATCTAGTTTGTAGGAAAAATAATAAAATTTATTCGTAGGTGTCATCTTTATAACCTTTCATCATTTAAAGAACTGTTCCCCGGTACGGGATTTTGTTTTGACTCTTTTGGGTCAAAAACAACTCTCCGTTTTGGTCTAGACTTTTTCATTTCTTCGTTATTTTACCGAAGAGTAGTTTAGAAGTGAAAATTTTTCCGTAGGGTTTTATTTTTAGAAGAATTTAGGTTATTTCCCCCTTTTGTACGGGATTCCGGGGTTTCGTTTCTATTTTTAATTTCATAATTTCTAGTTTTTTCTAAACGTTTTGTGTCCCGTTATTAATGCTAATTGACTTTTCAACTTTCCCACACCAATTCCTTCTTCAAACTCAAATCTTCGTAATTCTAATCGATTTACAATTCCAAAGCCCTCGTTGGGGATTTACGACCCGGGAAAGCTCTATACTACTTCTCGGTATCATTGATTGTTGTTTTTTTACACTTCTTTATATATTTTATATTTTATTATATATTATATATATTTACGGTGTGAATCCGGTACGATCAGGCACACCTCACGCCTTAGCAGCGCCTTAGCGCCTCCATAGCGCGCCTTTTAGAACCCTGTCTAATAGTCAACATATCTAGAATATATAATAGTATATTTATTATATAACCGCATAACAGTCATGCACCCAACACGCGTAAAACATTTTAGTAACCATGCACTTAACACGTGCAAAACCATTTTAATAACCATGCACCCAACACGCGCAAAACATTTTAATAACCATGCACCCAACACGTGCAAAACATTTTAATAATTATGCACCCAATACGTGCAAAACCATTTTAATAACCATGCACCCAACACGTGCAAAAACATCCAAAGATAAAACTCTTTTCGTCAGTAACCAAAGGCAATGAGGAGTCTTAGCGTGTGTAGAAGAGTTATAGTTTAGGTTTTTAAAACTCGACCTAGTTCTCTATAACCTTAGGCTCTTGATACCAATCTGTAACACCCCTGTTTTCACAATGCGCAGCGGAATACACAATGGGTGTTACTTCAAAGCATAATACACCAAGATATAGAAAACGACTTAAAAGAGACGTTTATAAAACATGTGGTCCATTATTTAAATCAGAGTAAATGCGTTAGTCCTACAGAAATCGTAACCAAATCCATCACAACATTTGAAAAGTAATCGTTTCCAATTTAAAAACATTGTTTATTAGAAAACGAAGGAACACAAAATCAAGGCATCTGACACAAGCTGACCACATACGCACAGACCTCTACTCCATCGTTGCCATCACCCTTGGTTACCTAAGATAAAGCATGCTAAAAACGTCAAAAAAATTGTTAAGTGAATCCACAAAGTTTATAAACAATGAGTAAAAACTTTGAACACACATATAGTTCTTGGGAAAAACATTGCAACGAATACAATGTTAAAAATCTCATTTCACGCATTAAGCTCATGACACTGATACCTTAACAATACATATATCTTTTCATATGTCTAAAATCGTGCCCCGAAACAAGGTATTATTGCCATAAACCTAGTCGTCTCAATACAAAATGTCTATTTGACAAGATTTCACCGTCAAGATCCCATACCCTTGACGGGGATGTTGTCAAACAAATAGATCATTTAATTGCACAAGCGTTTACCTCACCGGGTAATTAACGGTTCATGATATTAGGGACTTTGCAATCGCTACTTATGCGGAAATATCACATAATCGGGTCCAGCATACCATAAAATCATATGTGTTCGATTTTCAAAAAAAACAAGCATGTATCTCCCTCGCGGGTTTATAAAACATCAAAAGATTTAAAAATGCGAGGCTATGAACTCACCTTAAGCAAAAGTATCAAATCAAACAAATCAACACGAGCAAACAACTTCACGTCTCAACCGCGACCTACATAATATATAGCGGTACGTGACTACGAGAACATATATCATATAATCATAACTAGCATATATATAATTATATACCACAATCTCTAAGTGCGACGCAAAACATTTATCTCGACGCACCAACAATAACACAACGTTCACCGTAAAGTTTCTATTTTTTAAAAGTTGCCGAAAGTAAGGATAATATAATCCGAACTCATATTTCATTATTACTTAACTATTATTTCGAACCATTTTCTTATAAAAGCCATATTCAAAAATATATGCAAGTTTGACTTTCAAAAGTCAAACTTCGTAGTTGACTTTTACACCAAAAATTACCAATCTTAATTTGGCCGTAAAACATTCGTTATTAAGAGTTACGCGACGAGTCACCTAGCAAAACGTAGCTAAAGGCGAACTCTATCACTTTTCAATATCAAAAATAACTTTCAAAAATTTCTCGACACGCTACAAAGCGGTCAAAATTTCTGGTCAAAATAGGCGAGTACGAAACCCATTAAAACATCATTTTTCACCCTCAACGACATCAAAATACACATAGCTAACCTATCTCCGTCTACTAAACTCATCAAACTCGAGTTCAACTCATAAATATTTATTCGACACATTCACACTTGGATCTATAGCAATAATCATATGCATGCAATAATTAAAACAAAACGACATCATGAGAGAGTTAGACGACTTACAAACAACAAGTAAACACAAGTAAAATTTACAACTAAGTTTCGTTCGGCTCCCCCCTTTGTGGTTCGAACTCGGACAAAAACCAAACAACCAAACCCAAACCTTTTTCAACTAGACCAACTTCCAAATAACACTTATCTAACCCCAATGAACACTATTCTCAACCCAAAATCTTCAAAAGCTAACCCGAATCAAAACTAGTAAAATACTCATTGCATGTTATATTTTCTTAGTGGGATTTGTTTAGTTTTTCGTGGGGATTAAAAATATATAAACGAATCGTATTGCATGTGGATTTTCCGGCGAGTGTGGTGGTGGTGGTGGTCTGACCGTCGGCCAAGAGGGAAGGGGGGGTAGTGTGTGTGTTTTGTTTTATAAAAATGGAAAAAGGGTGTGTATTTTTCCTTAAATAGTTAGACAAGTTTGGCCTATTGACACATTTAGTCCTTCCCTCCTTCCTAGTTTATACATTTGACACACCTATGTTTTTCTTAAATAAAAACCGACCACCTATGTCTCGGTTTACTCTCCCGTGACTATTTTTCTTTCGACCAAATTTAATTCGGTTTAAAACATTTAAATAAATGTTAATTTACATGAGATCAAGACTTTTGACATGCCTTTTATAAAAACACGGGGAAAAGCCATAAAACTAAAAAAAATAAAAATCTGAACTCTCTCAGATGCTTTAACAACCAAATATGTAACAACTATATCCAACTATATAGTAAAAATAATTATCATGGCTCGAGGTAAGTATTGACCTGAAACTCGGGTTGTTAACAGATTGTTACTATCAGTATTAAAGGTTCACAATTTTGTTCTTGGAGTCTGTGTCAATCAAAAAAACCCACTGTATCAAATAAGTATAGTAAAATAAACTTTTGATTTATGATTTTTACTACACCTTTTTATACTACAAGTCCACTAAATTTACCATTACAACATCTTTTGTGTAATTTATGTCCAATATACTTAGTACATCTATTTTACTTCTATTTCATAATTAAAATGTCAAGAACAATATTTAATTTACAAAACTTTTATAAGCAAATTTATTAACAAATAAATTATCAACTTGTTAAATAAATTATTTAAACTATCTAACATGTCAAAATAAATATTTTCTCATATTCTAACATGTTTGTAAATCCTTTTCATCATGTGTATGTATTTATTTGTTCTTGTATGATTCTTGATTTCATTGTAAACTTTATAAAATATAACTAAGTGATGATTTAACTAAATAATCAAGATGTATATTAACATGTAAATGAAATAAAAGTGTAGAGATTTGTATGGACCTTAGGTGAATGAAAAGATGAGATGAACATAATCTAAACCTATTCAAACCTTTATGTTTGATTCTAACCTAAACCCACTTGTATGTTCTTGTAATCTTGCTTGAAAAATCAAACCAAAATGTTTCTTATTTGTGTTATTAGAACCGGACCCAAGAGAGAAATAAAAAGAGAGCATGTGTGTTATTTTCTTTGTGAAATGAGAAGTATAGAAGTGTTAGCTTATTTATAGTCAAAGTGGGTATGGTATTAAGGTATAAAATAAGCCATAGAGACAAGATAGGAAAATAAAGCTCAAGCATGCTTGAGCATGCTTGTTGGACGTGGGTTAGGAGCAAAAAAAAGAAAAAGTGGTATTGGCTTCCAAACATGGTAATACCTAGTGGTTATTGTGCTTAAAGTATGTTTTTATAAGAAAAATAAACACACATGTGTATAAACAAATAGGGGGGCTGATTTTGGTTATGGTTCTAGAAGGTATTTTTTATAAACTTTTAGTATTGGGTATAATTGTGGGTATTTGTTGAAGTATAGAAAGGTGGTGGTGTTTCCATGCATGCATAAATGCAAAATATTGCGAAACGTAAACGTTTTACGTAACGTATAAAAATAAAACGTGAAAAGTTATAAATTATCTTCGTAATAATTATATAACACTTGTTTGACGTAAATTTTTATTTGTTTGATGTCGGATTACGTTGATTGTTGATTTTTTTAGTTTAAGCGATTTAACTTAACGGTTGAAATTAAAAGTAAACGCGTAAAAGTTTAAAATAAATAGTTGAGAGTTTATTGACGTAAAATGACTTAAAAATACAGACTGTTATAATATCCATCCAACTCCAGGTTTTATTCATTCAAAGAAGGTTGAAAGGAAGCCAAAACCCAGAGGTGTTGCTGCTGTGACATAGTAGTTAATAGTTTTCGGGTTTAAGTTGTTAAAGTTCTAGGAAAATCATCCATTTTAGCTTGTGAAGTCGGTATAAACCTTGTTTCCTTTCTATAATAATATGATTTCTAGATTTAACATGCTTGTTATGAGTTTTATCTCAATCAATATGGAGTAGTTTTATTATGTTTGTTTGGGTTTAGTGAGAGTCGTAATATGAACAAGTTGAATAACTAATGAACATGGTTATGATAATAATAAACTTGATGTTTGAATACTTAAATCCTTGTTAATCATTTGATCTCTCATGAAATGTGGAAATAGGTCGAAAGGCTCCACCTTTATGTTTGATTTCGAGTAGTTTGTCTATGAATGAATCGGTATTAGCTTTGTGAGAATTAGCTAATAAAATGCTTTTTAACCCACGTAAGAAAATGTTTAATGCTCATTTTTATGTCTAACGAACCTGAATGAGAAAGTTTATTATCATCATTTCCACTCATGAATCTATCTTAAAGCGTTTTACATATTAAAGGTTAAAAGCCGAAAGGGATCTCTTTTATATAAAATAGTTAACCGCTTAAGTGATTACCCGTATTCTTGTGCGTTTATATCTTAATTCATGTGTTCATCATTATTCATATGTTCATCTTTATTGCTCTTATTCCTCAAACAAACATTGATTTAATTATTTGAATTTCAAAAGTAAAATTATTCTACTTATCTTTCGATTCATGACAAATCGTAAGATATCTTATTTGCAAAACTAACTGACTTTTTTGAGATACACCATCCCATGGAACGACC
Source organism: Tanacetum coccineum (assembly GCA_026074375.1). NCBI lineage: Eukaryota > Viridiplantae > Streptophyta > Magnoliopsida > Asterales > Asteraceae > Tanacetum > Tanacetum coccineum. The sequence goes on along the minus strand of BQNB010134691.1, from coordinate 4,104 downwards.
TAGATTTACCCTAAATCTATATTACCAACGGAGGTTTATACTTTACCCGTGTGTTAGTTCGAAAATTGGTTAAAACTAGTCTTGTAAATTTAAAGCTTTCGTAACACATCAGAAATTATTATGCATGCTTAATTATTTACTTGTCAATTTCCTATATTTGATTCCCCACCATAATTTATATTAAATAGCTTATATATATTTGGAAGCTTTAGATGAATCTTGAGGAAATAGAGTTGGCTGAAAAAGGGAATTTCTAGGGTAGCATTTTTTTGCACAGGTTTGAAATTCTAGAAATACTGGAAAAATTTTGTTCCCTCCAGAAAATGGCCCCCTTAAATACCAGACGGATCCCTAATATATCTGGGACCGCCCTCATATGTAAGGGACCGCATACAGGAGTCATAAGAATTTTACACTGTACTCTTCTCAGTTTCTGTGCAGTTGACTAATCTCATCTAGCCCCAGCTACATTTCTGCATTTTCCTAAACACCTTTTGGAATCCAAAATCACTATACCCATGCCTTACCACATTGATCCACCTAATCTTGATTAAATAATCATCACCCTCATTCTCTTCGTCATCTTCTTCTCCTATTCCTTTCTTCCTCTATGGCTTCCACTCAAGCTTCATCATCCAATACCCCTAAGAAAATCAAACTCACTCTTATTCCACCAAGAAAACTCTTTGTGGATTTAACCCAACAAGATGATGAATCTCATACCCCTTATCCTATTTCAAAATCCTCATCCTCATCTCCACTTAATACTCCATCAAAAACTCCATACACCAAAGACACATCTTCTACCTTCGGAACCACCTCATCTTCCTTTAAATCAAAACCATGTTCTTCACCTTTCTCTTCAAGAGTTACGCCTTCTCCTCAAACCACTAATCCTTTTCTTGATGATCCCTTGGATGCTCCTTCAATACCTTTAAATCCTCTTCCACTTCAAAGCAGTCATTCTTTAGATATCATCATTTCTCTTTCACCTATCAGTTATCTTGATAACATCTTTGAAACTCCATCACCACCCTCACCACCTCCACCACCTCAACCACCTCTCATGGTTCATCCCATCTACTTCAATGTTATTGACTATCATAGAGCACATTGTCTATGTTTCTTCTACAACCGCAATCTCATCCTTTATCTTCAGGATGAAATGCACTTCATGTTTTCTCACATTGAATATCTTCTCACTTCCGCCATCGCATCACCTTCTCTACCTCACCATTGAACATCCTTGATGTTCCCAAATAAATGTTTACGAAACCTTTTGTCTAAGCCATCCTCTATGAATTAAGAATCATCTAGGACTTATGTAACCTCTAGAATATTAATGTAGTTATGTTTATCACTTTAATTTTAATCTTGTAACATTTATGCTTTCAAGTATGAATTTTCTTGTTATGAATGAATGGCTTTATTTTCATTTAATTAGTATGATGGTTGATTTGAGTGCTTCTTTATGATGGCTACTTCTATTATGCTTTGCCATCTTTATATATTTGTCTGTGATATTGTACACGTGTAGACCATATATTATTGCACTCGTCGTGTAGACAATTTTTATAGCAAATAACCAAAGCTCGATCCTTTATGTTGCCTCAATGCGAGGGGAGTATACATCAAGGGGGAGCTTTCGCATCGTCGACTTCTTTCTCTCCTCTACTCGACGATCGACCTTTTTGATTTGACAAAAATGAGGAGAAATAGATTAAAACTCATTAATAAATTTTTAATTTTTTTTATGTAAAATGAGTTTATATTTTGTCAACATAAAAAAGAGGGAGATTGTTAATACAAATAATGTCTAAAAAGGTTATTTATATTGTTCGACTCAACGTTTTGAAGATTAACAAATGTAAAACATTCAAAAACGATAAAAATAACTATAACACGTTATTATCCGTAAACTTCCATCTTGGCGTAAATCACTTAAGGTATGTTTAAACAAATCATTAAACATGATTAGTGATCAAAGTTAAATCCTTATGTCTTAAACGTTACATTTTTATAAATGTAACATAACATTTTTACAAAAGTAAATATATACAAAATGTTTTTAATTTAAAAGAAATATTTTTTATTATAAACATATAAAATTCAATAAGGTTCCTTCCCGCCCCCTAACCCCCCCCCCCCTCCCTAAAAAAACAGAAAAGTCTAGACCAGAAAATAGCTTCCCCACAAAAAGACAAAAATAGGAGCGTCTACCAAAGGGAGGCCCCCAAATAGGCAGGATGGCCCTCAAATATATCTAGGATCGCCGGGACCACCTACAGTGGACGTTACGCCCCATTGCCTATAAATACTGCACTATTCCCTGGCAGTTGGCAGACCTCTTTGCACATATTTTTCAGATCTCTTTCTCTCTCTAAAACCTCCTACGCCTCTCTAAAATTCTTTGATCACTAACTTGATTAATATTGTTTCAAATGATTCAATCTTCTCCTCCTCCTTCTTCTATCAAGGGCAAGAGAAGAACACTCGTATTCGCCAAAAAATAAAGTGTTATAGATTAGGCCAAAAGTTCAATATAGACCCAATATTTGTCAGACCCAATGAACCAATCCTAGTCACTCATTTTTTCATCAAAAATAAAAAAACCTACTTTCTACCTGTTGATCCCACACCTTGATTGATTCTTTATGATATAAAGAGTTTGTTACCTTGGAAGTATCCAAAATAACAAAGATTGAGACTTTGTATGTATACCAAAGTGTATGCGGAATCTACACTTTGATACTCTAGAGAAGATTATTAATGGAACAGTAATGACCACTAACACACAATGAACACAAAACTCACTGCTTCAATATTATTATTTAATACGAGTACTCTTGAAGTACTGGGGTTACAAACCTTAAAGCTATTATAAATTTTCTCTAAATCTATCTCTTAAAGTTCTTATTTACACTACTCTTGGGATCTCCTTTTATAGAAATACAAGGAGCCCTTTACAAATATATCTGCCTATCTATTAGGATCAGTTACAATTCAAAACTAAACATCCCGAAATACTCTCCATGCATTCTTATCTTCAGTTCATCAGCTTTGACCATTTAGCAGTACTAACTCTTTCTACTAGCAGTATTAAGTAACCTTGGCAGTACTAACTTTGTACTGGCAGTACTAACTCCTTTAGTACTGTTGGCAGTATTAAGTCATATGAAGATTTATTCCTAACAATATCCTTGTTTCCACTACTTTCATGCCCCTGTTAGACATAAAGCCCAGTAACTTAGGTTTTAGCTATGAGATCGAAATAGGTAGCGGTCAACTAGTAGAGATCAATGAGGTTATTCAAGGTGGCAAACTAGAGATAGAAGGTCACATCTTTGATATTGACTTGATATCGTTCGGAGACGAAAGTTTTGATGTGATTGTAGGAATGGATTGGTTGTCTAGGCACAAGGCTGAGATTGTTTACCATGAGAAGGTAGTTAGGATCCCACTACTGAATGGCAAAATACTTAGAGTCTTATGAGAAAGGCCAGAAGAGAGGGTGAGACATTCTAAGAGTGTAAAAGTCAAAGAGCAGAAACTGAAGGACATAGTTGTCGTTAGAAACTTTTTCGAGGTATTTCCTGACGACCTATCAGGATTACCCCCATCCCGAGAAATCGAATTTTGTATCGACGTAAACCCTGGAGCAATGTCGGTAGCAAAGTATCCATATCGTTTGGCGCCCTTTAAAATGTAGGAGTTGTCGAGTCAACTCAGAGAACTCCAAGACAAGGTTTTTATTCGACCAAGTTCATCGCCCTAGGGAGCGCCGGTATTGTTCGTCAAGAAAAAGGATGGTTCATTTAGGATGTGTATCGACTATATAGAGTTGAATAAGTTAACCATCAAGAACCGTTATCCCCTCCCAAGAATAGACAACCTATTCGATCAACTACAAGGATCCTAATATTTCTCTAAGATAGACCTTCGGTCCAGATACCATCAGCTGAGAGTGCATGAGGACGACATTCCAAATACTGCATTTAGAACTTGATATGGACATTTTGAGTTCACAATAATGCCCTTTGGTCTAACGAATGCACCAGCGGTATTCATGGACTTGATGAACCGAGTATGTATTCCATACCTAGA
>BQNB010134690.1:0-16215 GCA_026074375.1 Tanacetum coccineum | reverse complement strand
TTTTATAAAAAAACCGAAACCGCTCGGTTTTTGGCGGTTCGGTTTTTTCAGTTTTTCGGTTTTTTCGGTTCGGTTTTTCGGTTTCAAACCGTTTATATTGGGTTGTAGCTAATTTGTATTAATAAACTTGTTTTACGTAGAAAATTATTTTTTTTTTACTTTTTATTTTTGTCAATATGAGCATAATAATGTCAAATTTAACAATTATACACATATAAATGAGAGACACACACACATGCAAATGAAAATACACATAGTATGATCATTGTCATATATGTAACGATATATCGTCAAATAAACACACATATATGACAAACACATGTATAAACATTAAGATATATATACATATATATTATAATTCCACCCATAAAATAAAAATGACTTTAAAAATTGGATTTATTTTTTATTTATTTATATTATATTAATTATATATTATTATAAAATTGGTTTGGTTCGGTTTTTACGGTTCGGTTTTTGGATGAAAACCGAAACCGAACCGAAATTTTTCGGTTTTTGTAAAAGTAAAATCGAACCATCGGTTTCTAGTTTCGGTCGGTTATTTCGGTTCGATTTTTTCGGTTTTCGGTTCGGTTTCGTTTTTTTCTGCTCACCCCTATCTTTTATATTGTAAAAAAATTATATTATTTCAGAATTTTTTATGAGATTTGATTTTATAAAAAAAAAGTGGTAATTAATAAAACTTTAGTGATTGAATTTTAAATAAATTATATGAAGCTAAGTAAAATTTATAATTTTTTATACTTTTTAATAACTTTTGAAAATAAACGAATACCCTTTTAAACTTTATACATTTTAGACTTTATACTTTAATAATACAACATAAATAAAATTTATTTAAAGTTTATATAAGAATATTCAAAAAAGCATATTAAACTCGCATATGTACAACATGATACTAATAGGTAAATTTGAACAACAACATCAACACTCATGTGAGTTAAACAGAGTTAAATCTTTCATCGAACAAAATCTTTACAAAATATTAATCGATATTAATCAATGTTTTAAAAAACGGTTTTTAATTGACCCGATCGAGCCACCGTTCAACCGGATTTTTCGGCAAAATCCGACTTCCGGTCACCCGATCGGTTCATGGTTCAACCGACCGGGTTAACCCGGGTTTTAAAACACTGATATTAATACATAATGATTTTTTTAAAACCACGTGCGTAATTATTAAGTGTATTAATATCACAATTACAAAACATTAAACATGAGAATTTTTTCATATGGCCGTATATTAAATTAAAATTCAAAAATAAATTTGATTTATGTGTAAGCTCCGTGCATGCACGTGTCTTATAACTAGTTCATAATACAGTAATAATGAGTAATAAATGTCACGTATATGTGATACTTAAATTAATAGGTTTTGAATAACACTCTAGGTCCTTTAGTAGTATAGATCCTCATGCTCTAGACGAGAATTATTTGCAGATGGTTTTGAAAACTTCTCGTGATGCTTTCAAAAAGAATTGTAAGGTTATTATGGGCTTGTATGGATAGGAGTTTCTGCGAATACCCACTTATATTGAAACTCTATGATTTTCACGAAGAGAAAAATTTGTTCTCAGGGATGTTAGGAAACATTAATTGTACAGGTTCGTCGTGGGTTAATTGCTCAAATGTATATCGTGCTCAATATTGTATGGGTGATCACGGGTCACATCCATTCATTTTATCGGAACTTGTTGCCTCACAAGACTTATGGATCTCACATGCGCTCTTTGGTGTTTCTGTGGCGAACAGAGATGTCATCGTTATACATCAATCGTCTATTTTAAACGATCTCAAAGACGAGAAAGCGTAAGAGGTTCCGTTTATGGTTAACGACATGCTATATAAATAAGAATATTGCCTTACTGACGAGATACGTTCATAATGATCTGTTCTTGTTAGGTGCATTTCACATTGGATTACAAATAATACGAAGAGAATAAGATATAATCTAGACTCCAAAACTCAAAACACATTACACATTAGTATGCATGTGTCAATGTTTTCTATCTTTAAACAAAAACATGTCCTAGAACCACTAGGCAAAGATCAAATGTGGAATATATTGAATGTCTAAAATCCAAAACATCCACACAATCATTTACGTACTGTTTTTACTAAGTCTTTATGATTTACCTACCGAAACCAGTTACATTATGATTTTTTTAAACATTCTGCATACATCATTTACAGTCCTGATAAACGTTCACTAACAAAGCTGTAGGGATTTGCAAAATTACTCGTGTAATTAAACGTCAACTATTAGTTTACAAAGTTACCCTTTTTAAGACACATTCGCACACCTAATTACAATGCATTCTAATACGACCATAACAAATTTAGTTCGTTCATGCCAGAACTTGAACCCGCAAACTTTTCGTTCATGCCGGGTCTAGTGGATGCAGTCACAAACATAACTTCAACGAGTCTTGTTGGGTCAACTTTGTAAATGTCTTTAGTTGCTTTTAGATTATGTAAACTGAGAAAGTCTAATACGAAGCATCACGTGCATGGTAGGACGAGTTAGTTTATATTGGTATAAAGAAATAAGGAATAAAAATCTGAATCTGGTTAACCTTATCCAGGATTGATTTCACTATCATTATTATAGGATTATTAAACACAAATAATCACAAACATAGAGACCAACATGTTGACCCGACCCGATTTCCAAAAGAAGTTGTCTTTTTCTCCCCAAAATTGGATTTAAAATATAAACCGGGATGATACGGCGGACGGATGCATTAACTCTTCATTTGTGTGTCTCGTAAATAATATTATTAATTTAAACAAAACAATTTTTTTTATGCTATAAGAACAAGCCTATCTTATGCTTGGCGTATTACTATATAGGTTACAAATCTGAGTTTACACTTGCAGAGATGTTTAGCGATTTCATTGATAAAACTTACCGTACAAAATGACATATAAATTACATATCAAATTCATTCTATACATTTTCAACAGTATTTAAATAATTTAACCAACTAAAAAATCTACTCTTTTCTAATAGCTTATTTTAATTAGCTTGAGCTTGTGAAAGTTTAACGTGTCTGATAGCTCCGTTTAAAAACTCCACCACTTATAAGCTACCATAAACCTATAGCCAAACACACCCATAGTTGTGGTATTTTTTTTTAATAATTATTGTCAATTCAATATCATATTATTTCTTTTAACACCGTCTCTACTCGTGTGATATTTACCGAATGTCTTTCTATTTGCATATAAACCACCTAAACACAAGCTTATTACGTATTGCATTTGGTAGAGTATTGGTGGTTACCCGCACAACTTATAAAACACGCACAATAAAAAATAAACACACAAGGCTATGCAGACCAATCCATCGATTAAAAGATATCATAATTAGAGATATAACTTAATCTAACACGTATGAAGGGTGCTTATGAATTACTTACTCGATCATGCTGTAATGTAAGCTTTTAAACCTTCTTGTCTTACATATAATCGCCTTCTGCTTCTTCTTGATGCTTTAATCAACTGATTAGGGTCTCTTGGGAAAAATCACCACGTGAGCCATGTCAGGTATCCACCGGTACCGCACAAGTAGAACTAGGAAAACGAACCTATGCAACTTGGAGAGTACAAAATCGGGTAACAAGTCGATTAGGGTTTAGTCGACTTGGGAATCGATTTGGTCGTTTAAGGATCAAATTTAAAAGGGTTTTGGCCCTTTGCTTGGGTCGATCGAGCGAGAGGGAGATAGGAGATGGGTAAGACCTAAACCCATGGGTCTTCTGGTCTTTTAGTTTTTTGGGATGAAGGTTTCAATACCCGGTGAATAGAATAAATAAAATAAAGTTAAATACATGATAGAATGGTTATGCACCACTTTAGGCCTTTACAAAAGCCAACCTCAAGTTTTGAACAGGCTCGAAACATACACTAAAAGAAAAACTAACCACCATCTAGCTTAAAAAACACGCTTGGATAAAAACATAAATGCAATAAAAAACTTAAACCAAGAGAATCTAAGCTCCAACTGCTACGTTGCTTCAACTTCCAGGATTGCAATGTATTCAACACCTTTTTCATTCGTTTACACAGTAACGAAAGAATCTCAAGTCACACAGTTTCAATGAAATCGTCGCAAAGATGTTCTTCCTTCCTATTTTACGTCCAATATCAAAACGATTTTTCTAAAAAGTTGTTTTATGTATGAAGTATGCATGAATTCATACCATGATTTGTTAATTTTAGAAAACAAATCTTTGTAATAAAGAGTGTCTAAACTCGGGTTATCCATCACAATCCTTTTTTAGATAAACCCACAAATTAGTAGCACTGTCCTTTTTATTACACAATCTCGCAGTCAAGGATATGATGCTTAAGTACACCCCATCACATAACTTTAGCAAGATGCCTAGTTGTATTAAGTCTCTTAATAATATCGGTTGACATATTATTTATCTATCAAAGTATACATACTTAGACTTAAGTAAAACACATAAATGACACAGCCAAACCATAATCTAATGTTGATATCGAGAACCAATTAAGGAATCAAATTGGGTCTTATCCCTTAAAACAAGGCAAAAAGACTTTTTGTGACTTTTTGTCTTCTCAGCATTGCCCGTGATTCTCTCCTTGCTCTTGGTGGATCTTTTTTCCTTTGTGCACCCACTGGATCTCTTATCTCTTTGTAATCCATAGGTTCCCTTACCTCGTCCGGGCTTCCACGTATCTTGTCCGACATGGTTTACATTTAAATTAAAGATACTGCTTTATAAAATTAAAATACCGGAGGGAATAACAATGTCACGCAGGCCTCCCTTAAACCCCTAAGCAGTAAAATATATACATGTATAAAACTACATAATAGCTACATTGTTTATATTATGGTCTATGGCTTAGGCTCGTTATCAGCATAATTTAAATTAAGCAGGATTGTACAAATAAAATAAAGCACATGTGAAAATACTTAAGTTATGATTTGCGATGACCTATTACGCATGAACATGTACCGCATGTGCATGGCCGGCCCATGGTTTTAAGTGGCCTCGTGCGGTTACGATAAATTAGACCCCTTAGATATTGAACTTATTCGTTGAAAGGCCACTAAACTTTCCAAAAAATTTACACCTCTATATGTACTATATCTAGCTTAAGTTACCATGTTTTTTTAAGTTGAATAATTAAAGATAGAGGTCAAAGATTGTATTTTTTTGTTGTTGTGAGAGTAACGTGCATCAATTCATTAAATGATTTGGTGAAATATTATTGATACGAGGCTTGTCGACACCCATGCGTTGCACCGGGCTTAGTATGTGGGCAAAATTTAATTGTTTCACTCTTGTTACAATTCTTATAGTTTTAACTTCTTATCAATTGTACTAAAGTTATGCAAGGGTTGTAAGCTACTTTATTCATTTGAGCACTGTATCAAACACCTGATGGACATAATTTTTATAAAACGCTTTAACTTTGAACAAAGTAATTTGTTGATGGCATTATTAGTTTTGGCTGTTTGAGCATCTGACCATAGAAACGGTTTAGGTGAAGAAAGATGCAAACAAAATATAGATGTCTTAGATAACAAAAAGAAACAGTAAACACCTCAAGAAATGTGAAGATAAATTAACTAGAATGTTAGTGCTTAGTTGTATAAAACTATAAACAAATAGCTAAGTTGCCTCTTTTTCATCAAACATCTAACATGAGGAAAAAATAATCTTGCATGTAACTAAGTTAAGTTTAATGGAAAATACATGCTATCAAATTGATAAGTAGAACTTATAGAAGCTATACGTAAACGTTGTGTGCATATACATACAACCAATAACAGGCCGAAATCTTATAAACCGGCCCATGTTATGGTTATCAACATTTGATAGTAGTAGGCCAAATAAAAACAAACCTATCCCTAATATTATTCATATGAAACACGCAGCCACTGTACTTTCTCTCTATGACAACATAACCTCTCAAACTAAATCTTCCATGTTTACTTCGAAGCAACCTCAACCCGTCATTATACAAATCAGTTCAAGGCATCACGATCTTTATAATAAAGGTCTCGGGTAGGTTGGCTGTTCTTGTGTGTCTTGGATCAAAATAAAGAAAGGTTATGACAGTTTTGTTGTAAGACTTTCTTTAATATTTTCGTACATGTAACAGATCTATGATGGTTTTTTGTTATAGATCTTGAAAGATCCTTTGACCTTGAGTACCAAATCTTTTGTTTGATCCGCTGTTGTTTGTTTTTAAAGATTCGTTTGTTGGTGTTGTTAAGATCTGTGTCGTTCATTTTTTATTTTTGAGTTTTGAATAAATCAAATAGTGGTCTTTTTGGTTATTGTCTGATCAAGTTGAGGTGGTGTTCGTTTGATCAAGGGGCTGTTTGTTTGGGCTTATAGTCTTATACAGCGGATTAAGGGACCTATAGCTTAATGTGGTTTCCGGCTTATGTTTTTAAAAGCTTATTTTTGTGGCTTATTTTGAAAGTTTTCGACTTATATAAGCTTATTATGTCTTGATAAACTTATATAAGCCGAAAAGTTTTCAAATCAGCAACAAAAATTAAGCTTATGAAAAAATAAGCCGCAAAACAAAATAAGTTATAAGCATGTTGTATAAGCCGAAACACAGACACAAAAACCCATTAATTTTTTTTGTATGTTCCGAGAGGATGTATAGGGGTGAGATATTGGTTGAAGTGTTTTTTGTGGTGTGATGTTTGCTTAAAAAGGGGGCTTATTAAGAGCTTTTGAGCTTCCATATAAATCGGTTAGGAAGATAAAGTTCATGATACCGAATAGTTAAAGAGGCTTGTTCAATGTATAATCAATTCAATATGTATTTTTCATTATAACCGGATGTTAAGGGGATGGAATACAATTCAGTGTATAATTAATTCAATGGGATATGCCAATTCTCGATTCTTTTGCATAAACAGCCAGACATATTAAATGTGAGGGCAATTCTAGAGACTCAAGTAATAGGGTCATAATGGGTTTGAGTCATAAACACTCCCTATTAAATTTAGGGGACTGAATCTTTTATAATAATAAGATTTTTGTGGCTTCCATCCTAGCATAACAGAAAGAACGAAATGCATTTTAACTGATTTTGGGCTTTCAGTTACTTAGTGGACTGCTTTTTATTACATACAGTTTGGCAACATAAATATGAGGCCCCTTTAGGATGTTGGGCCCTGTGCAGTGGCCCACTCTGCACAGACCCAAATCCGGCCTTGCGCATGTGTAGCTCATCCTAATGGTGCATGCAAATCATGAGTTTCACCCGCATCGTTGCCTTCTAGGGCAACTTGTCATTATCCAATAATAATGGTTCTTACCATATTGCTTCCCATTATCAATTTAGAAAAAATTTACTTTTCAATTTTATAAAACATAATAAGGTTTTTAAAAACGTATAATTTTAAAAGTTTGTGACTTAGGTAACAAGAAACTATAAGTCGTATTCGCATGAAGATTCTCTCAAGTTGATCTCAACATGATAGATCATGTTAACTTTATTTACGATTAAATAAATAAATGGGCCCCCTGAATTTTATCAAAAGAAAAACTTTTTTACATTTATCTTAATTCTGATTGGTCAACATGATCTATCAAGTTACCTTCAACTTGAGAGGATCTTGATCCGTCGTATTTAAACTCAAAAAATTTTAATTATGAACTTTTTAGTAAATAATTATTTCCTAAATTACACAGCTATACTTTGAATCTTTTGAAACTCTAGTTTCCATATTTAAGAATCCCAAATTTCAATAAGATCAAACTAAACTTAATTCAGTTTATGAATACCAATTGCTTGGTCACCGATATTTGTGTATGTTAAATTTTTATGATCTCATCTAGTTATGATTATAAAAAATTGACCCACTTAGGGTTCATGTAAACCTTGATTAGTCTTTCTTGTTCACTAAGCTATCTTGTTTATAATATGATTTAATTAGGTAGCTTAAAGTTTTCAAAAAAAAGGTTTCAACATATTTTTAGTAAAGTTTACACCTTTTAAAAAATATCATAAACCCTAAATCATACATGGAAACAACACCCATTGTATACAAGAAAAACAATCCAAGTAAACACAGAGTAGGGTTTTCACGTTTAATCTTAGATACCCTTAAATCCTTATAAAGTTGACTCATTCAGGGGTTAGAAAACCCTAATGGAACGACCCTATGTGATCCAAACATATAAATCCTAATTAAATCACAAAGGTGATTAAACCTTAGTTTTCAACAATAAGAAAAAACTTGAAAACCCTAATATGCCTAGATCGACCCAATTAACATAAACATAACAAAAAAATTAAAGATTTATTTTTTATATACACGATTACTAAGAACCCTATATAGGTATCCTAGTATAAATAAGTAGTTGATACCATTTGAGGGTGTGTTGGTGTCATACCAGCCATAACTTATAAAATATGCACAACTAAAAATAAACACAAAAGGTCATGCAAACCAATCCCTTGATACAAAAATATTTTAATCAGATATATAACCTATTCTAACACGTATAAACGGTATTTAGGAATTACTTACTTGATCACGCAATAACATAAACTCCTAAACCTTATTGTCTTGCATATAAGCGCCTTCTTCTTCTTCTTCTTCTTGATACTTTTTTTGACTTAAGATTTCTTGCGAAGAATCACAACGTTATTTGCATAAGGTATCTGCCGGTACTGCATGATAACATTAAATAATTTATACTTTTTAGTATTAAATTCCCATGTTTATTGTGTCATTTTATATTGTTTAATATGAATCAGGTACTTAATTCATTCATACGTGCATATTCAGGTTAATCAAGGCATTAGAACGAAAAAATGCGGAGAATGGACAAAACATGACAAAATACGTAAAATCTGCATTCAGGAGATAGTTACAGTGTAATACTACTCTCACACTTACGCCGTAATCAACATGTAAACATGAGTGTTGGATGCAGAATAACAAGCCCGATTTTATTACGTCGTAACATGTACCTTGGGCGCCAAGTTGTATTAATTCTAGGGACTAAAGCTGGGAAATTCATAAGAAGTTTATTTATGTCACAAGGACTGAGTGTTTTACGTCAAGAAAGATGGAGGACCTAAAGTGCACAATTCATAAATAATTCTCATTTTGTTTAACGGGAGTAATAAGCCACAAGGACTAGAAGTTTTACGACAAAGAACGACGAGGGACTAAAGGCGATCGATTCTCATTACACTTAACGAAAGTTATTATGCACAAGGACTAAAAGAATTACGTCAAGAAACCAAGGGCTAAAGACGGGAAAACCCTAGGAAGCTTCGAAAGGCAAGTTCCATATTTATATTACGGCGTAACTTTGTGTTTCACGTAATTATATCGGAGCAACTATACCCTAATTGACACGCCACGACTACGCCATAACCTCAACATTTTAGTTACGTCGTAGTTGGTTCGCAACCTAGAAATGCATGCCGAATTCTTTACATTTATTCGTTTCTGCTCCTATTTTGGGGATCCCTCTCCACACAAAACACAGAAGACAACTAGAGTACTATCCCAAAGCATTTTCCATAAAACACCAACCACTTTTTAAAGGAGAATTCACTTCTAATCATCATCATTATTAGTTATTCATCAAGTAAATTGTATCGAACTTAATGTGTAATCCATCCATGATTTCTTACATTATGTTTTCTGTAATTTACAACATGATTAGGTAAGCACTTTAAGTGTTGGCATAGTTATGATTTATTAATGTTTTGATTATTATTTCTCTGTTTAATTATCGTTTTATGTGGATACTTTATGTGTTTATCGATTGATCCTCGTGTTTTGGTGTACTAAGGCTAGTGTAGTGCTTATTAGCTAGTGAGTAGGTGTGAACTATTGAAAGCTAGTATAGTATGTTACTCGAGATGGGACCATCCTCTCGATTGTAGGGGTTGACCATATCATCACATGCATTAGATTAGGTACTTAAAAGTGCGGGTAAACCTTTGGTTAGTTGGCACTTAATGGGGGTTTAAATGTCGAGAAGTGGGATTGTCGATAATTAGATAAGTCTTTAAGATAGCCGAGGGCATAATGACTATGAAATAGATAACTGACTGTTGTGAACAACAGGGTTAAGATCATAAGAATTATAGGTTAGGTCGCAACCATAAAACTGGACCTAATGATATTAGAACCATCATATAAAACGAGAGTTAGACATTGCACTAGTAAATAAGATCATTGCAATAATAGAGAAATAAGTAAGTTAACACGTTTTCTCCTTTGACAAGTTCTCCTCATATACATTTTGTGATTTATTTCTTTCAAATTAGTTAACTAAACCAGATTCAACTCATGATACTTAAAACTCAGATTTTAGACAGCCAATCAACTCTTGGTAACGACCTCGGATTTACCAATCCTATACTATACACGAACTGGTTCTTTGCCTGTTAGTGCATTCGTAGATCATATGTAGACGACATATTATAAATTTAAAACGTGATCTAAAATATGCATCACTGCACATGTAGAACTAATGCTACGAACCGATGCACATTGGAGAGTACAAAATCGGGTGACAAGACGACTAGGGTTGAGTCGACTTGGGAATCGACTTTGGTCAATTAGGGATCGACCCAAAAAGGGGTTTGACCCTTTGCTTCGGTCGATCTAGCTAAAAGGAGAGATGAGGGGGTGTTAAGGTTTAAAGGATTGTTATGATTCTAGCTTAGGTGTCTTTGTATATATATATATATAGTAAGGATCAAATGAGAAGAAAACTTATAATGAGAATGATAAGAAAAAACCACAACCACACATTTCAGATGCACCTATAAAAATGCATGCATCTCCCCTTAAAATTCTCATTCCTATTTAAAATGTGTGGCTAGAAATCCTTCTTATTCTTTTCATTATATTTTTTCTTCTCACTTGATCCCTTCCCTATATATATATATATATATATATATATATATATATATATATATATATATATATATATATATATGTGTGTGTGTGTGTGTGTGTGTGTGTGTGTGTGTGTGTGTGTATTAGTTACATAACCCGCCCGACGGGCGGGTTCGCTTTGGAAATTTGTTTAGATAAGAGGTGTGTGTGAGTTTGGCTTAATAACTGCCAGTGTTGAGTCCAATTGGGCTGAACGGATCTAAATTGTTCAGTTATTTTCAGGTGGGTATATTTCTGTCCGTTCAATATTAAAGTGTTTTGTTAGGTCCGGGTTGGTCTGTTTTGGTTGCTTAATATCGTGTCATTACAGTTTCAATTTTTTTTACCAGACGGGCGGGTTCGGTTTATAAAACTTTCGCTATAAAGTGCAGAAACATATACTTGTAATGGTACATTTAATGATAATCTCTTACTTGTTAGGGTTCGGTGTCGGTTTCATCATTAGAATACCTAAGTTTCAGTATAATTGAAGTCCCATAGCATCAGCCTGTTGTTTCAGTAACTTAGATCGTTTTTCCGCATCAGCCTTTAGGCTTAAGAGTTAAGTCTGATGTTTCATTACAACATTTTGATGTCCCAAAATATTAGTTCGTCGTTTCAAAACATCAAACATTTTGTTTGATGCATAAAAAATCCATCCCATTTCATAATCCATATATGCATAAATACCGGACGAGCTTTTTGAGATAATATTTGTCGTTTAATTCTAATAGTTGTTGTGTTTGAGTAAACACATTATGTTGACCCGTTTACCAATCTGAGTTGATAGATCAACCCGTTTAACCCACCCTTTTTTTACACTATTTGACTTTTCAACTATAAAACTATTTAAACCTTTTTAAAGCTTAAATGGGTTGACAGGACGGATTGTTGACCCATTCGACGTGCTTTTTATGTGCAAATGCACATTTTCATAACTTTTGTGTTTGGTTAAAAAATTTAATACTAAATTACTTAGAGATAGCGCAACCGTGAATATACTTGTAATGGTACTTTTGATGATAATCTCCTACTTGTAAGGGTTCAGTGTCGGTTTCGTCATTAAAATCCTTAAGTTTTAGTATAATTAAAGTCCCATCACATCAACCTGTTGTTCCAGTGACTTAGACCGTTTTTCCACATCAGCCTTTAGGTTCAAGAGTTAAGTCTGATGTTTCATTGCAACATTCTGATGTCCCAAAACATTAGCCCTAATTAAAAATATAGCTCCATGATGCGTGCATATACTTCAAATAAAACTAAAAGATACTTCAACAGCAAAACATACATATAGAGTATAAAAGCAAAATATCAATTCAAGATTCAGTCACCATGTCATCAAAATACTGAACCACCATGCAATCATAAAACATGTTTAACAAAATAGCAAGCCAACCAAAAGATATAATCGTAAAACATAACTTCCTTCACATTGTCACGAATCACATGAAGGTGTCGTACTTCAAAAGTTCTTTCCCTGGTTGTCCTCCCACCAGATTCACTCTCTAATCCCACGCCTTTCATGTAATATCGTGTCTTGAAGGTGATCAACTGAGCACTGCAGGATCTGCAATAAACAAATAACACTACTTAGTTAAATAAGTATGATCTTAATGGACATATAAAAAAGGAAAAAGCCTGTCATCATATGATAATATATAATATATACCTTATACTATATAATAAATAAGTTTTATAAACCCTGAGGCCATAGCAACTTGATGGATTCACTACTGCTAGGCAAAGTATGAGCGACTTGACCAAAATCATTTTAGATTATTAAGAGATAAATATTGCGTGAAGTGTTTTAGTTAAATCATCATTAAGATACATGATAATAGAGCTCAGGGAGTTTACATGTGCGACAACCATCGCATGCTTTCCAACCATAAGTTGATCAACAACTCTTTTTAAACATATTTCCAAGCTTTCACCATTAGGCAGTTGAACTACGTAACTTCTCGGCCAAGCGGTTTCTTGCTTGTTTAAACCTTGAAGATCACCATACCTGAAAATAAAGGGACACAAATCATAAATGAAATGAAATACCAAAATTAGTACCTCAAACCAATTTAAGCTATAGTCTTATCTAGACGACTAAAACTTTAGGAAGATAAGAAGACATTAAAACTGAATCTATTTTAGTTTTGAGGTATTATTCACGCGGTTACGCCTATATGATATGGAATACTAAATTTCTCCTAATGAGGGTGAGTGGCATTTGTTCAAGCCAATAAGCTATTAATTTATTTTGTGGGCTGATGAGGTTGTAAAAAATTTGATAAACTCATTCTTAATTCCTTATAAGCTAACGCACCTCAACCTATAAGCTTAGATGATCCAATAGCTCATGTAGCTAAGTACATAAGGAATGAACTTAAGAGCTTATCAAAAATCCAGTAAATTGATGTTTTCACTGACGCATCCAAAAGTTCACTTAGATTATTGACATCCCCAATAGGATACATCGTTTGTAAGTTACGAATATGTTAGTGGTATGCTTTGGGACTTTTGTATGTTACCAACAGATAATAGGAGTGTTTGGCTACTGTTAAAGCAGTAACCAAACACCATTTCTGCTGCAACAAGGGTGTTTGGATACTGTTTTAGCAGCAGCCAAACACCCTTTCTGCTTCAACAGGGGTATTTGGATACTGTTTTAGCAGCAGCCAAACACCCCTGTTGCAGCAGAAAGGGTGTCTACGAAACACACAAACATATACAAAATCATAAAGCTAAAAATTCACAGGTTACAAACGATAATTACTATAGGGTTTTCATACGGCTAAAGTAAAACCAACAAAAACAACTGAAATCATTGCATACATAAAGATAAACAGATAACACTCGCTGCTAACGTTGTCTGATATAGTTATTAATTCTGAAACATTATCTGAAACTGCTCACCTGCTTATAAAGATAAGGAGATAACAACCAGCTTATTTCTAGCTGCTTAGTTTAAACAGATAAGGCATTTCATAGTTTCAACAAATTCTTGTTTTATAAACTAAAGAAGCTGGTGAAACTTAAAGTTCTTATAAACCATAAAGAATAGTAAATGCGTACTTGTATGCCAGACATCATAGTTGCTATTGCTACATCAACAGCATCTTTAACTGTTGGAAAACTGCACATTGCTACCTGCAAAGAAATTTTTGTAATTTTTATTATTCACTTGAATGAATAAAAATAGTCGAGTAACTTCATAAGAAGGACTTACGATTGAGTGTTCTGGAATCTTTTGTAGGTGAACTGTAACTTCTGTAATAACACCCAGGGTACCTTCACGACCAATCATTAGTCGAGTAAGATCATACCTGACATGCAAATTAAATTATGACAAGTGCAAATCGGTATGTTAAATAGGAAAAATCACCTTATGCCGACTGGCTTTTCACAAAAAGCTTTGTGTCTGTAATTAGAATAAAGTTATCTCATTATCGCTAGAATATATGAGTATTTAAGAAGCAACTACTACCAGTAAATTATACGATAACAATATATAGTAAAATATAAGAAGAAAAAAAGGCCAACTATAGTAAATCAGCTTCTTTTGACTATTTTATATACTTCCATATCAGTTCAATTAACATTTCACATATATCATTGAAAAACTTTATAACAATATTTTCATTAAGATATAACTGAATAAGATAGAAGAATTACCAAAGACTTTTTAGAGTAGTAAGAAATGTGAGGCAGGCTTAGGTTGGTTGTTGCGAACCAATCAGTAACAACATCAACAAATAACTCTCCGGTGTATCTAAAACAAAGTGCAATAGTATAGTCAAGACGATTATTCAAATAATAAGCATAATTCGATTTTATTTTCAGCATGCAACTTTATACCTCAAAATAATAATAAAACTCACCCGACAATGCAATCTGTAGTTTTACATCCAGGGTAAAAGTCAATCGTGAAGGAAGACCTGTATCACATTTGAATTTAAAGTGCACTGAATTATAATCCCATGTCAATAAATAAAAAAATCGTTATGAGATGCATGGTACCATGGTATCTACAATTAAGAATCAAAACCAAAACAAAAGGGTGAATAAGTTAGCAAATGTCATTATTAACTTATTGAGCAGAATATGGCAAAACAACCGATGGTTTCATATACCTCATCCCATTCACATTCATATACAATTGATAATTAACTCAAACCTTAACAACATGGGTTTGCTGAGGTACGTAACATTATAGTAGCCCACAAGATGCAAACAAATTAACGCCTTTCATAGTAGTTAATAATATATCAAACATGAATAAAGAAACATCCACCAAGTAAAATTAAATACGTACGAAAAGAGTCAAGAGCTGTATTTTTGGATTTTTGTTTGCCTGTGAATTCAATAATGTAACCATATATAATACTGAATACTGAAGTAAACCTCATATACTGCTACAAAAAGGTACAAAGGGATCTACATCGAACAACCATAAAAATAAAACAAAATATTTTTAGCGAATAATATAAACTTAAAGTAAACACAAAATAAAAAATCAAAGATCTAAAAAACTAAACCTTGATTCAATAATCTGCTACATATTGGCAGAGCTTGCATAAAAGGTTGAAGCTTTTGATGCTCCTCCAATAGTTGAGTCAAATACTTACCGAAACAAAACAAAACAAAATCATAAATAGATAAAAAACAAAGTAAGAGCAAAAAGCAATAACGAAAAATATGATAAATGAATGATATTAGGGTTTGATGTAAATATGGTTTTGAATATACTGAAAGAAAAAAAAAACGTGTATAGGGTTTAATGTAAATATGGTTTTGATATTAGTCTATAGGATAATCTAAGCTAATTATGGAGTATATCTTCAAACCTAATTATGGAGTATATCGTCAAATATATTTTTGAAAATTAAAAGATATCAACATGTTTTTTAAGAACATATTATTATTGGTTTTGATAGTAGAAAACAAAAAGTGTCTTGGCTCACTTGGTAAATGTCATAAGAATTTATATAGAGTTCACAAGTTCGAACCTAGGCAGGGCCAATATTTTTAAAAAAATTCCAAAAATTAATCCTAAAAAACGTGTCCATGTCAGCATTGTTTGTGCCATGTCAACATTGACTGGACAAGAAGGTGGCATGCCACATATTTATAAAAAAACCAAAATTCATGTCATCGTTGAGGTGGCGTACAGTCACTAAATCATATTTATACACTCATAATTAGCCCCATATATATATATATATATATATATATATATATATATATATATATATATATATATATACACACACACACACACACACACA
>BQNB010134689.1:0-18275 GCA_026074375.1 Tanacetum coccineum | reverse complement strand
GATATCTTTGAAGGAAGATCTTGTATATCAGAGTTTGTACGGAAGTCTTTGTCTTTTAATTCTTGAGCTTTCATGATTCTTGAATATTGATGCTTATAGAATGTCTTTGTAGTTTGAGCATGAACATGTGGTAATGAATCCGACTTCAGCTAGAATGAGGCATCACCATCTCCATCTTTATGTATCCTGAAATAAAACAGTTAGCAATAAAGCAGGTGGACGAATATGGCTTTGTCATTCATTCGAATTTGGTTAGATTAACCTCCGGTTCCGTAGGACTGTTTTACAGTATAAATACTATACATGTGATCAGGTAGATTCAAAGAATCTCCTTGACAGGGTTTCCAACTCAAAGCGTGGGATCTTCTAACACAGATGTATTAGATTTGCCATGCTTGCTAGTTCTCATTACCGGAACGTCTCAAAGCAGACAACACGATAAGAGTGAATCAGATTGTTACTATCTTTCTGATTATGTCGTCAATTCATTTACTAGACCTTTATCGATATCCAGTTGACACAAGCTTGATTCATATAGAATCTCGCAAGTCACCTACCACAGTGTTGTTTGATGATGACACTGGAAGGATTTCCATTCGTCATTGTGAATACTAAAGAGTATCACTCTGAATGTTCTGGCAGAATCACAAGGATAATGCGTAGGACTCTTGTTAACAGCTTGTGAACTTAATGATGTTCAACAAGTGTTTGTCATGGAATGTGTCCTAATGAGATTTATTTGATGATCTCTTGGCTCTAGACTCGATTAGTGCGTTTTGGTTTTTAGTAATCGGAGGCTGGAGCAGACTGCCACCTACTCACTATTGACTTTAATATTAACTAACTCGGAGTGAGAAAGTCAATAGTAGTCGAGTGTATCTCCGTGACAAATGAGACAAGTTTCTTTTGAGAGAAACTCGAATGGCTGGGGAGGGTTGTGCATTGCATCACTGGGTCTATGATGTCATCTTCAATGTCAGCAATCAACATTGTGATTCTGACATGCGATTGTAATTGCTTCAGCCCAAAAGAATAAAGGAAGTTTAGAAGCCGAAAGCATCGTTCGAGCAGCCTCAACAAGAGTTCGGTTTCATCTTTCGACAATGCCGTTCTGTTCAGGTGTTCGAGGAGTAGAAGTTTGATGCTCAATTCCTTCTTCTTTAAAGAATGCATTAAGTGTCTTGTTTAAGAAATCAATGCCTCTGTCAGTGCGAACATAAATTACTGGGGCTTGAAGATTTCTTTAGATCATCATGAGAACGTCTTTTAGAACTTCTGGTGTTTCATCCTTGGAATGTAGAAAGAGAGTCCAAGTGTATCTGGAGTAGTCATCGACAATTACTAGAATATATTTCTTCTCATTTATGCTTGCAACCCGCATTGGACCACATAAGTCCATATGAAGCAAATTTAACCGTCCTTTTGAACTTGGAACAGTCTTTGACTTGAATGAACTTCGTTTTGCTTTACTCACTTCACAAGAGGAACATAGTTGATCCTTGACATACTTCAGTTTTGGTAAACCAATCACAACATCTTTCTTTGAAAGCAAGTTGATGTAGTCGAAGTTGAGATGAGAAAGTCTTCGATGCCATAACCACGCTTGAGTTGGTGATGCTTTAGCCATGAGACAGATTGGAGTTGATGAAGTTTTTTCTTGAAGAGAAATTGTATAGAGATCAGTTCCACGATTACCGGTTAGTAAGTCGTTTCCCTGAAGATCTCTAACAAAACACGTAGATTTCCGAAATGCAACCTCCAAATCCGCATCACAGAATTGACCAACCGAGAAAAGATTGTGATTGAGACCTTCGACGTAGTAAACCCTTTTGATCGTGATATTTCCTTGAACCAAATCTCCATAACCAAGAATTGGAGCAAATTGATCATTGCCAAAACGAACGGTACCCAAGTATTTTTCAACAAAATTGCATAGCAGAGATAGATTGCCCGTTATGTGCTTTGTGCATCCAGAGTCAACAATGAATAGGATGAGTTGTACAATCTGCAAGAGAATTAGAGGACGATGGAATACATGACAAATTGGATCCTAAAGTGTTTGTGAGTTTTAAGACATTAGTTATCCTAGATACATTATCTATGGAAAAACTAACTTTCTTAGTCACACTTTCGTTCCTAACTTTAGGTAACCATTTCCTTTTTGTCTTAGGAACCTATGTATATGTTGATGGGCATTGTGGTGCTATCCACCATTTCCACGCCTTACTAGTCTTCTTATACAACATCCTATAGTAACTCTTTGAATTTGTGATAGTGGATTCTGATGCAACTGTTTTCTTATGGGGTGTTGCAACAGATTTGTTCGCTTGACTTTTGGGTTTTCTAGTACTAATAGGCACTACTTTAGGCTTCTTAGTTCTAGCATTGACGTCATTAAAAAACTTAGAAACACAAGCATCATGATTCAAATTGAACACATATTTTCCACAAGTAGCACAAACAGCATTAACATTCGAAGTTCAAGAATTTGAACAATCATTACACGCAGTTACAGACTTTGTTTGATTAGAAATCCTAGGGTGTTCTTCTACTTCAGTCTTCTTAAACTTCACATGACTAGTGTTTGGCGCGACCTTATATTTCATTTGATTGCTCCTAGGCTGTGGTCTGCTAACATTAGTTTTGTGAGCTACTCCTGTAGATGTAGATACGCAAGGATTAGTATTCTTAGAAGTCTGAGTCAACTGTGGTGCTCTAGTTTGTGTGGTACTACTTGCAATTCGATACATGCCTAGTTTAATCACATTCATGTTACTTACAGCTTGCGTTGCTGTTTGAGGCAAATTCTGTGAAGTGACTGGTTTTGATAAACCCTCTGACTCATTAGTTTTTGAAACCGGCTTTTTCTTTGAAAATTATTTTCTCTCAAGAGAGTCTGAAAAAGGAGCCGGTTTTCCTAAAACTAATGGTTTTGGAATCCTTTGAGCATTTGGTTGTCGAACAACAGATGGTTTATCAAACTTAGTGTCCACAGATTTTCCTTTGCATTTTTCAATGAGTTTCTTTAACTCACTTATTGCAATGTTCTTGTCTTGCAGTTGAGCTTTCAAATCTTGTATTTCAAAATATTGTTCACGTTCCTTTCGAAATACATTTGACGCCTTTTCTTTGCAAACTGTGTCATTTTTCAGTTGTTCTTGACATTCTTGTAAAGCGATTTCAAGAGAAATTGAGTGTTTTTCTAATCTAGCAAAACGCTGTAAAAGCTCAGTGTAAATCTCTTTACTTACAAAATCAGTTTGTTCAGAAAGCTTTTGTGCAAGACAGTCACATTCCATGACTTTATGAAGATATAAGCATTGTAATTCAGTGATCTCATCTAAATCAGATGAAGTTAGCAAATAAGAACACATAACATCTTTAGACACACATTCTTGCAAAAGCATATCATACATGTTGGAAAATTCTGCCTTATCAGATTCAAGTTCATCAAGTTCATCTTCAAGAGATTCAACGTACTTTAAATCTGCATGCATTTCTTGCTTAAGTTCATGTATAAACGCGAGACTATCATTCTGAGTCTTAAGGGCAAGGGGCATCAAACATTTCTTAACTAGGATTTCCATATCCTGAGCAGTTGGGTGTCGAAGATAAAGATGGTCGTTTGAATGTTTTACCCATGCTTGATTGACGAGTTCGTTCAGATGATTAATGTTGTTTGTCATGACATTATATGCTTGTCTACTTTTGCTTATTGATTTAGACACTGGTAAGAAATCTATGTTTTTGAAAACATTTGGTTTTGTTTTTACAAATGATTTTCTCCACATTTTCTTTCTTATTGCATTTGCCTGTGCTAACTGAATTTCATAATGCTGGGCTGGTGGTTTGAAAATTTCATAAAGACTATTTAACTTCGTGTAGTCAAATGGTTTGACTAAGTCTTTATTCAATTTAGATCGACTCTCTTCAGCAAGAGTCAGAATCTCTTCTCTATCGGGGATGAGTCTGGTTGCAGGATCAGATTGTGTTAGGAAAATATTGTAAACAGACTTAATACTGTTAGTATTAAAGTTAAGTCTGTTAGTTATAGTTAGTACTGATTCTTTCATTAATGTAAGCATTTGGGTGCTAACTAAGGAATTGTTTTGGATTGATTGACTCCGTTTGTAAACAATTTCATTCAAAAACTTTATTTGGTTTTCCATTGAAATCATTTTGTCAATATCTTTTTCTTCCTTAAGCTTCAAATCCATTATTACCTTTGTTTTCTCCTTGACAAGACCTTCGTAATGTGACTTGGTTAAAAGACTCTGTTTGACTAACTCATCATGTTTCTCTTTGACAACTGAAATTTCATAGGCTTTAACTTTTAAACCTTCTTTGATGTCAATTTCCTTTTGAGCTAATAGTCCTAGAGTTTCATTTAACTTACGTTCAAGTTTGTCATAGTCAACTGTACGATCATTAAAGGCCTTGAACCTCTCAAACTCAGTCTGTTTATTTTGAAGTGCAACTAAGCAATTTATTCCGAATACTATTAGATTCCCTAGAGTTCTTATAGTTTCCGCAGAATAGATTTGCACCCCCCTCAGTTAATCTTGAGTCAATGTTGCATTTGCTTTCTTTAATTGCTTTTGAATCTTTTTGTTTTCATCGACATCAAGCTTTAAAAATAGCAATTAATTTAGAAGTGAATCACGCTATTTCAACAATCTACATCATTTTGGTCATCCTGAATATCATTATCACACATATCCGGTGAGTCAGGAGTGACATTACTATCACCCGTTTCCACTGCACATGTGTTACTAATGGATTCAGATTGGTCAAAATGTTGTATGTCATTGGCAAACACATTATCGTCAGTATCGTATTGTACCTGTTCCAATGGCTCAGCGTCTGTGCCTGAGTCTGCATTAGGAACAAAAAATAAAAAAATATATAACCCTCCTGAAATCTTTGCATGTAACTGTATGTGCTTCCAACTCTTGTTCATCAATCTCTTCATCCGTGTCTGCTAGCCAGTTAGATTGCTCTGCTTGAAGTTGAACACCTTTCTCAGCTTGTTTACACAGCAACATCTTTTCCTTGTGATACGTGGAGTCTTTAACCCGTTTTTGCTTTCTGCATTCCATAGCATAATGACCAAATTCCTTGCAGTTAAAACACTGTATCCAAGACTGTTGCACTACTGAACCACCTACAGTTTCCCTAGCCCCAACAACATTCACTGCCCTCTGATTCCCAAACTGTCCAGTCTGATTGTACCTTGGAGTAGTATCCACATTCTTGTACCTTGGAGTAGTATCCACATTCTTGTTTCTGGTGTTTGAGGAGGTTCTGAGGTTGTTGTTGGTAGGTTTGTAAAGTTTCTTGAAGTACTTTGCAATGAGAGCCAAATTTTTCTGCTATCTCTTTGCCTTTATATCTTGTAGTTGCATGAGATCTGGTTGGAAGTGAAGCTTTTGATGTTGGTGCATATGATTTGTAAGGTTTTGATGTTTGGTAATAAGGGTCTTGTAGTGTTTGAGCAGTAGCAACAAGTGCTAATGGGTTAGTATTCTTGGCCATTTTCTCAACATGGAGTTCATTAACTTCCTTTTGGTATTGTTTCAGAATGTCAAAGAGCTTATGGTATGAAACTTCATCCAACTTGTGTTGTTGCTTGACAATTGTTACAAATCTTGACCATTATGGTTGAAGTTGTTGAAGAAATTGAACATTGACTTGCATCTTAGCAACTGTCAAATTGTTTCTGATCATTTCATTCATCATCTTGTAGAATCTTATGTAGTAAGAGTCAATTGTTTCTCCATCTTGAGAGGTGAATTGACCAAACTCCCAAAATAAGTTTGTCTTGACATCTTGAATATTGAGTGATTCACCTTGTTGTAGCCTTTTGATGGCTTCCCACATTTCTTAAGCTGTTTGACATGCATCAACAGTTGAGTATATTTTATCTCCAATTCCAGTCAATATCAAATGAATCGCTTCTTTTTCTGATTTAAAATGAGCTCTGTTTTCAGGAGTCATATTCATAACTGTCTCGACTGATGTTTGTTCAGGAACTGCTGTTGGGAGGGATGTTACGAGAGCGTTGGGGAGAAGAGGGGAACAGACATATTTGTGTGGGGGTGGAGAAGAGATGGGGGTCGCCGAGAATCCTAATTTTGCTAGTAGGAACAATGGTTTGTCTGTGACAAACGGTTGGGGAGTATAGGGACCTTTAAGAATGCACTCTTCCGTTAAGGCATCACATTTGGTCTATTGTATCAATGTATCGTAAGAACCTGTGATTCGCACATTGTGCATATTCTTCCTGTTTTTTTTTTTTTTGTTGCAAAAGCATTGGTGGCGCAACGAACCCTTGAACACTTTGTGCCCATTATGTTGTTATACATTTGACTGTCGGTTGTGGAAGTTGTGATTGGAGTTGTCATGATGAATGATTGTTGAATCATGAAGTGAAAATGATTATGTAGGATCTTAAGATGATGAAGTTGTGTTGTGGTTTTGTCTTGATGTTACAGGTTCGAATTACAAATTTGATTAAACAAATTCGGTACCAAATTTTGTAACAAATTCGGTAACAAAATCGGTAGAGAAAATTCGGTAATAACCACGGTAACAAACTAGGTAAATTAAATCCGGTAATAAATTCGGTAAACCAAATCCGGTAATAAATTCGGTAAATCAAATCCGGTAACAAACTCGCGTTAAAACCAATCCGGTGCAAATTCGGGTAATACATGTGTGAAGATATCGGATTAGATCAAAACTCGGGAAGGTTTCTTCGAACCAAAGCAAAACTGGTAGAATTTAACGACAAATTTCGTCTTGACAAGTCGTCGAAGCAAATTCGGTAAGTTACAAATGAATTATCTAACAAGATTTGCCCTGATTACAAAATTCTGATAAATAACACTCCTAACACCAAAACTCGATAGAACCAAAAGTTTGTGTAATCTATTACAAATTTTATGCTAAATTATCCCTGAGGAATGAAATATCTATTTCAAATTTATGCTTAATTACCGAAAATTAAAATGAAATACTAGAACACACTTTTCAATAGAACGAAAAAATGTGTGCACCCATACTTCCATTACAATATTATTCGGATATATACTCCAAATTTTCGGGTTGTGTGTTGTTGTGAGCCTATTTTTTCGGGTTTTTTAGATATCGCTTGTTAGGATTAGAATTTTAGAAAGTTAGCATTTTTTTTAGGAATTTTTGTTTTTCAAACTCGGTACAGATTTTTTAACAATAAAAACGAATTGAAATTCTTAAATACAACAAAAATGAAATATTAAAACCTCCTAAACTTTAAACAAGATTAAACCTTGAGTAGTTAGGAAGATCAAAAATCGCACTCTTTTGATAGAAAGAAAATATTTTTGACCAAAAAAAAAATGTGTAAATAAACCAGGACACAACTCTCGGTATCCTTCTCGGCTTCTTGATACCATATGTCAAGGTAACAGATTTTATATCATTTCACTTCCATACAAATATGTATGAATCATGATAAGAAACCCAGTTAAGAGAAGAGTATTGAAGAATGGAAGGATTTTTGAGAGAGAACTAGAGAGCAGAGAGAGGAAAACTGATGGTTGATTTACCTTGTGAAAAATACAAATGAGACTAACTAACCAACCACCCTCTCCAAGAGTGAAGTAGGGGCGTATGGTTTTTTTTATACTTTCATACTTCCCTGGGTGGCGCCTTCTAGGTGTAGGATTGTTGGGTGGCTCGGTGTTTTGGGCTTTTAGCCGCTACGTATAAAATATTAGATTAAATCACAGCACCGACTCCCTTTTAGCCAATTTACAACGACTAATAATATAAAGACGGTTTCCTTGTTCGATCTTAATATTTTGGGGCTACATTTATAATAAATATTTTTTCCTTAAATAATACTCCTATAAATAAAAACTCGGATAGTTATTGTCACCCTCTCAGTTGCGGCAAATCCCAAGAGGATGCTATCCAACCCCCCCCCCCCCCACCCCCCCCCCATAGAAATTTGGGGGTGTTTGCTTGCGAAATTATGCGCATCAAAAAGGTGATGTTGGCATTTTGTTGCGTTTTCCATCTCACACTAACACACTGAAAAGCATCACACAAAAATACTAAGAAGAGCCATATACAAAATGCAATTGGATTGAAATTAGAAACATCTTCTAGTCCCGTATCTAATTCCGTAATAATACAGACTTCAACCTTTTCTATTCTAAAAAACTAAAATTTTAACCGCATTTAAGTTATGTGAGTTCTCAAATCCTGCTTTAAGAACATGTGAGATAAGGACTTTGTTGTATATTTGAAATTACTTAGTTGTCGTTCTAAAAAACAAATTATTAGACAAACTGAATACGCTCATTGAGTTTATATTGATCTGTTATTAATTTGTTTTATTTAGTTTCTATAGTTGATAGAAATATTTTGGGAGGGTGTATTTCTCAACAGGCAAGAATTTGATAAATTCAAGGCATAATTTGAGTATGAGTTTACAAATATTACCCTTATAATGTATTAACCTCTTTTTTATAGTTTACCTTAGTATTCATGCCGTCAACATAGTTACTACCCACCATTTTCTTCAACACCAAACACCAATTTGTACTTCTTATGTCGCTTGATTTTATGATCGTAGGTAACCTTTTTACGATTGGATTGTTGTTGTGTTTCATAATGTTTAACAAGACTATCTAACAACACTCACAATTTCAAAACATGAATTGGCTTTGGAATAAGGTTTGATCAAAATTGGTTAAGAATGATCATATTATGGTGTTTTTAATGTTAAATGAATTGGTGATTATTAATTCATGGGAAGTGATTTGTGCACCACTTTTTTTTAGCCATACACCACTACTCGTGACATACGGTGTTGATACTGTGTTGCTATTACCGACTGTCATTTAGTGGTGTATTTTTATGGCTAAAAAATGCCTGCACAAATCACTTCCCTTAATTATAATGTTCTATGCGCAAAGTTGGTTTTTTCACAGTACCATCATATATTATACAGTGATTTAAATATATGATTTTTAAAGGACTTTTTCTTTCTTTAAACCTTTAGTAATTCTACTTTAGGTGTTGTAATCTTAACGTTACGGGATAATATAGTATGGGCCCAACTTAGATACACTTGGGTTTGTTGCTCCTGAAAGGACACATATATTTTATAGTTATTTAAACAGTAAGTTGATCATCTATGCAATGTCATAAATATATTATGTTAGTGGAGAGAACTTTGTTAAATTTGATGGATTTGAAGCCACCACATTATGTTACTGTATATGATTGTTGAGTACATTAATTTTGATGGATTTTGTATGTAAATATATAGGTGGAAAACTTTATTATATAGATATAAAAATTTTCTTACGGGAGTGTCTATGGGTCTCCCATGTGCTCACAAGATAAAAAGTTTTCTTCGAACTACACTTTTGTTGGATCTTGTTCATCCACAGTGGAGGATTGGTGCCTTGTCTCTGAATCCAGAAGGTGATTTGCCCAATGACGATGCTAACAAATTTAGTAAGTTTCTTAGTGAGTTGGGTTTGAAGTATCAAGAGTGGCCGTTAAGTAAGAAAGAGTTTGCTACTTCAATGATTACGAAGCTTGTCAACAAAAATGATATATTCTTTGAGCCGGTTATTCAACGACCAAAAAGAAGACCTCCAAAATCCAAAAAGAAAAGAGGTATAACTTCTACAACAAGAGACCCTTCAAGATTCGAGTATGTGGAATCATCTAAAACAGATAATCCTTCAAGTTTAACTTCTAGGCATCATGAAAACAACTTAATTGATTTGAATGTGTTTCCAGATTTTTAAGGGGATTTTTTTGAAATGTTTTGAGCGTTAGAAATGGCTGAGTTTGTGAAGATTGTGGGATGATTGAAATGCATTTGCAACACATATTTCATAAGCTTGTTTTCAGATGTTTTTTCTTGGATTTGTCTTATGTTGGAAAGCATTGTTTTATGCTTAGGATCTGACATTGATTTGTTTCTTTACCTACATTTCAAACATATTTCTATTGCATTTTATTGAGTTTTAAGGTTTCTGTTAGTCTGGTTCAGTGTGTCAATTATGGGTGTTCAAGGGTTTAAAGTGCACAGTGTGGTGTGTGTGGCTTTGTCCAACATCTATTGAGTCTGATATTTTAATCACTTGCTTATTTGATCCGGATACAACCCCACGATGCATAGATATATTTCAATATTTGTGGATGTAATTAAATGACCCTTAATATAACTGATTGGCTCATGTGACCTATTGTTGCAAATATGTTAAAAGTAACATTGGCATCACGTGACATAATGTGAAAAATAGGTTAATTAAATTGTAAGGGTATAACTCGTAATAGTAAAATTCAATTGCCTTGGATTTAATAAATGGTGGCCGTGAGAATATCACAAATATTTTGTCCAGCAAAATTAATTACGTCCATAATATAGGTTTTTTTTTATCTCATTGATAATACAATCTAATTAACATATATTTTGTTAGATTTTATAGGAAAAAGCTGTGACTAACTCTAAGCTTTACTACATATATGTTGTTCACGGCATCGATTTGATTTTGTTTTACGAACGAAAAACCTACGATCTTATTCGTATTTCATCTAAAAAGATTGAAAATGATAGATCCTTTTTCAAAACACACATTGGGCCGCACTCCAAGTTATATACTGTATTTCACAATCGTTGAGCGCCAGTGATCGATTCATCCTTGTTGCGGAGTCCGTGATTTTACTTTCTGAGTCACGAAGATACAAAACATGACTCAGGTGTTTCCCTCATACCCGAAGAGAATTATATCTTCTCATCTTAATATTTGATTCTTCCATATGTAGCTCTCTCCTAACACCGAAGACAAATATTGAAATATAATTCCGCGAACACAAACAAAAATTCAGTTCTAAGGGCGATTCCCCAGCCCTGCTCCCTCCGTGTAATTGGTATCATGTGTTTAACATTTCCATTGAAATTAAAATTTCACAAGTATTTCTTATAGCGCTGCCACGTTCATGTCTATCAGTTTCTTCATCGACACTAACCCATTAAATCTACACGGTTATTACGACTCATAAACTTTCAACGGGGTTTATGATTATGGGGTCTTCTATATTTTTATCTCTATATATATTACAGTAAATTTATTTTAAAACAACATGTCAAAGAATGGAGTATATGTAACACCCCCAAAAATGTGTCGTAGCAAAAATATGTTTGGGAGTGTTACTTCATAATACATCAGCACAAGATACAAGAGAACGACCTCTAAACGTGTTGTTTGAAAAGTAATCTCGTTGATTTTCTTGAAATTAATATAACATTTGTCCTATATTGCAATCCCATGAAAGCATGAACGCAATACAACGAGTTTGATATTTGTATGTAAGTTAAAAATCGCATAAATGAATATGTCAATTTAGACTCCAATGCACAGCAAGTAAAGCTCCCAAGCATCTAATTCACCTGAGGAAAACATGCTTAAAGTTATGTCAACATAAAGTTGGTGAGTTCATATATTTTTGTATATGTAAATGTTGAAATCAAAATATTTATAAAGTATGCATGGCCATTTCAATCCTTATAATAGTCGCCAAGAATGTAAGTATAAATGCAGAACTGAAAGAAGTATATTGTCTACTGCTTCACCACAGTATAATGAAAAGTGTTTAGTAATCAGTAATGTTCAACAAAGTAGTGTGGACCACAAGATTTCCAAAATGTATGTGACTACTATAACAGATACAGTATCACATAAAATGTATCTACTGTTGCGCTAAGCTCATGACACCGAAGCTAATTTGTGTAGCATATAATATGCCAAGTGTATTCTGCCCTACCGGTGTCTGACCAAGACACCCAATGAGATTTGACATGGTATATATCCGTTTATCGGGAGCCCCGTGGGTAGTGAGCGCTACTCACCCGGATAGGGATAATTAGTCCCAATAGATCTATTTATAACATTCACGCTTACAATCCGTAATTAACAGTTCATGATAGTTTCGGGCAAGAGAGTGGTCTAATCGCTACTTAGGCAACACGTAAACAGGAGATGATAACCGAAAACACTTGTGTCCAATGAAGAAATAACCATTGTATTCATAAACAGCTTTAAATACTTAAATCCATAAGTAGAAAGAGTGTGATATCAATCAAGTAACCGAGTTTGTAAATGAGTATAAGTATGAGTATGTAAACAAGTATGTAAACAAGTTGTAATGAGCATGTATTCTCCCCCGAGATTTGTAAAGTAATTGTAAAACAAGTGAAAGAGGGGCTATAAACTCACCTCGACGATGAAGAACGATTGGCAGAAGTGCACATATTAAGCACAACACAAACGGAAACCGGAACGGCTCGACCAAGAAGTTGCGGTTTATCTTAACGGCTATGACCCACTAGCCTAGGATAATGTATTTGGGTTTACCGATGGATGGTTACATCAACGCGACACGTTGATAAAAGATTTAGATTCCAAGTTGTAATAGTTTGGTGGTTGGTTAAATAAAATAAATCAAAAGTATATATATAATTCATATGGTGAATTATATAACAAAGTATGTAATATATTTCGTATATATATTACATATGAAAAATGCACATGTATATAATTCATATGGTGAATTATAA
Source organism: Tanacetum coccineum (assembly GCA_026074375.1). Lineage (NCBI taxonomy): Eukaryota > Viridiplantae > Streptophyta > Magnoliopsida > Asterales > Asteraceae > Tanacetum > Tanacetum coccineum. Next base: position 5,647 of record BQNB010134689.1, on the reverse strand, counting down.
TACAAAGAAAAACGGCCAATAAATAATCGGGGTATATAATACTTTGCAAGTATTATATAAGAAACGTGAGAAAATAGTTGAACAAAATATTTCGACACGTGATCGAAAATCACCAATTTAATTAATAAAAGTAACAGCATGTTTTTAAGTTACGAATCAAGTAAAGATGTTTTCAAAGCTTTTATAAAAGTTATACTTTTATCGTCTAGTCGGAAATATTATAAAATCTTATTTTATAATTTAGCATTTTGTTTCCTTGACGGATTTCTATAATAATAGAATTATAGTGTTGTTAAAGATTATCTTTAGTTACAGTAATTCAACAGTTATCCTTGATTATTAGAGTTTTTCAAAGATGTGTTAATGAAAAAGTTGTAGCGGAAACTATGTAGTTATAGTATTTTATAAGAAATTAGATGTGTGCCATGTATATTCGAGTTTATAATACAGATACGTTTTCTAAAACGTATTTAAAGTAAGAAGTCTAATGTCATTTCCAATCATGTTACTCCAAAAACAACCTGTGTTGCAATAATATCACACGTGTGTTGGAAATGTTGATGATTAAGATCTAATCCTGATAACAAATTAGTTTTGCCAAAGATAGTCAAGAAAAATCCAGATAAGAAACATCAATCTCTATGTGTGATGAGGTAAACGCTAAGACCAGAACGCTCTTAGAGTGCTGTTGAGAACACATCTGTGTGTGTGTCTAATAGCATTTAAACCAAACAGACGTTAGGCTGTGAGTTATACAGCTCGAACCAAAAGAATGCACTCTCTTAAAAATGGTGCTGTGCTGGTCCCACTCAAAACAGCCCCTTTACCGGGCTTGTTTAACCCTATGCACAAAACACCCCTAATAGCTGTTTTAAATCGCCTTATCCTCAACTACCATTGTTGGCTAGATTATACCCATAAACCAAAAACATCCCTTAAAAATACTAAAACACTAAAAAATGAAAACGGTATTTTAGTTTAATCATATTTAACCAACTCCATTTAGGATCGGTTATTAGATTTATAAAAACTTCTTAATATTGGTATTCATTAGCCGATCTAAACTTAAAAAAACCACAAAACCCATAATGTGTCCAGCAACACTAAACCTTTCCAAACACCGATGGTGATGATGAGATCACGCCGTCATGTGGTGGCGGTTAACGGATTGGGGGGTTTTTTTTTGGTGGACGGTAGTCTAAGGTGGTGTTCGGATGAAGGTGATGGCGGCTGCGGTGGTTAGTGGCTGCGAAGATGATGGTGGTAGCGTAGTGGTGTTGGTGGTTTGTGGTGATAACAAAAAAAAAAAAAAAGAAAAAAAAAAATCCCCCCCCCCCCCCCACCCCCCCCCCCCCCCCCCCCCCCCCCCCCCCCCCCCCCCCCCCCCCCCCCCCCCCCCCCCCCCCCCCCCCCTACCGCATTAGACGAGTGGTGTTGGGTTGATGGTTGACATTCGTCGGAGATGTCGGCTGGTCTCGTCGGAGAAGGAGGCGGCGCGTGGAGATATGGTGACGATGGTGGTGATGATTTAGATGGGATCGTGGCGGTGCGGTGGTTACGGCAGCAGAGGGCTGCGAAGGTGGCGGCAGCGGCGACAGGTGGCCGGAATCCGACGACGGCGCCGGATTTATTAAGAGGAGAGGGAGGAGTGTTTAGGGTCTGAGTGTTTGTGTGATGGTTATGAAAAAGTGATAAGAAAACCCTATCTCTTTCTCCTTTTTCTTTTGAACATAATACGAGAATTTTTAATATAAAAAGAGGCATGTGATAGTTAGATGAGGGGTATGTTGTTTAATATTAAATATTAGTTTTTGTAAAAATAATGATTCATGACTCGTTTAAGATACTTAACAGATGATTCAAAAAACGAAACTTGTGCCATTGCGTTTTAAATAATTTTTCCAGTAAAAATGAGTATTTACTCGACTATCATTTTTTAAATGTTTGTATAAAATATATTTAAAATGATCATTATTTATATGGTAGCCATTGTGTGTCACGGGCAAGCGTTGTTCGTAAGATGAAACTTTAATTTAGATATTCGCGTTTTTAAATAAATGCTTTTGAATAAAATATTAAATAATTTATTAAATATTTTTATTTAATAAAAAGTGATAATTTAATATAATTAAATTATTTTCGTGTCGGTACGCGTAGTTCTCGTTTATAAAATTTTGCGAGGGTATTTCAGTCATTTTCTACTTGTTTTCAGGTCTCGGGCAAAACTAAAAAGTTGTCCGGATTGTCGTTTTACATCAAATTGCTTTAGAGTCCGAGTTGTGAAAACGTGATTTAGCGGGTCGTTTTTGATAAGTCAACTTAGAAATAACATATATCTTCTCGTTTTCAAGTCAAATAAGTTAAAAATAAATTTGCACATGAGAGATATGTAATAATAAATATGATTTATTATTTAAATATATTCCGAAAAATTACCAGTTACGCGGTAATCGTTTTTATGTGACAATAAAAGATCAAAAGTCAAAAGTCAAGTCGGATGCGAAAAGGCAAAGGGTAAAATAGTCATTTAAAATTTTGAAATTTGCCGGTTGTTACAGTACCTACCCCTTAAAGGAATCCCGTCTCAGGATTCGATTCTTGTTAACCTACTGTGTGACCAAAAAAAGATTTAAGATTTAATAGCCAGTTTTTAAACATGGCGTTGATAACTTTAGTCAGCAAAATTAGATGTTTCGACACTTCTCAATATACCAAAAATTTTGGTTAGGTTTGACCAGGATATTTAATCAATCAAAATAGGTATCTCAAAAAAATATCATTACAGGTTTTATGATTGATATAATCGCGTTATAAAGAGAGTCTCTTAATAGTGAAAGCATCGAAGGAGAAAGTGTAGTCGCGTGAGTATGTTTGTATAAAGTTTTATATGTTCAAGGACGGAGTCACGTTTCTGATATCTGTAATGTTTTATGATTAATAAATGACGAGGCTAATGGATGTAAGTATTCAACTTACTTAGGCGGTACTAGGATGTATCATGACTTAAATTGTTGTACTATTGGTCTGTAATGAATAAATCAACCAAATACTATATCGAGAGACGCTTATCTTGTTTAAGGGGTTGCATTATCTAGTGGATAAAGTTGTACGACCTAGGACTGCTCAAGGACCCAACAACATCAAACATAATGACAATAACCGTAACAAACGGTGATGGGACGTGGAGAGTGAGGACATCTCGTGAAACAATATCCTTAGAATAAGGGTCAACTAACGGGAGGGGCTCGCGGGAGAGCTTATGTGATAGGTGGTGGAATATTGTACTTAGTCTGTTAGTTCGAGGTTGAACTAAGTCTATTAGCTCTAGAGTGTAACAAGTCTGTTAGCTCCACAAACAGTTCGTGATGGTAAGGATTTGTAACGGCAAAAGTAATAATTTAAGAATTGAGATAAGGTAGTTCCAAGTGAGGTCTTAAGATTCTGCTGAGTGGTAAGGCACGATTGTGTTTCTAGACATTTTTAACGGATTTCGGTGATTTTCGGGTTCGAGTTCATACTCGTGTTACATTGGATACCATTAAGCCCACTCATTTATAATTCATTATTTGCATAAAGAAGCGTCATAATTTATATAAATAATGAATTGATAAACTTATGGTTCGGTGATTTACAATTTTATTATTTAAATGAAGAGGCGTCCCAATCCTTTCAAATAAAGAGATTATAAATCATCATACTTAATAATTTCTGATGCAATACGCGTACTCACATAACCTTCAAGGTGGTGAATGACATGTCGTTGCAGGTGCTCTAATGAGTATGAGACGAGTGTTTAAAACTCGTCTTCGGAGACGGGGAGCAAAACAATCAGGGGAAATCGACATAGTGTTCAAAATAGCTAATGAGTACTCGGTTAAAGTAAATAAGATAAAGGTCTTTATAAACGAGACAACATAGCAATTATCATATCAATCCTCGTATTACAAGCCCCGCCCATACAAGACTTGTAATACTTAGATTCACACATAAATCCATGTAAACAAAACTGTGACGGATTTCGTGTAAAACGATATTGTATAAGGTTATGAAAAAAGTTTTAGAGACCATTGTATAACTTACAATGTCTGAGAAATAAGTGAGGCCATTGTGCAACTCACAATGTCTAAGAAGTGAAATGAGACCATTGTGTAGCTTACAATGTCTTAATAAATGTTTTGGTATTTATATAAATAACTCTTATACAAATAAACGTACGATATACGCAAAAGGGATGCAAGCACATATATTATATATATATATGTAATGTAAGCACTTAATGTAACAAGTAATGTAAGCAAGTAAGCAAGTAGTGTGTATGCACTTTGAAAATGTTTGATGTGATGCAATGTTTGTGAAAACGGTTATAGTCTAGGGTAAAATATGTGACACTTAGCTTATTAGCCTATATATATATATATATATATATATATATATTTATATATTCTAAATACCAAATACCAAATAGTATAAGAAGTATTCCGTTAAGAAATGAAAATCACTTTAGAAAAAAGTGATGACCAAATCTTTCTCGAGTCGTATCCCGACGAAGCGTGAATTAAAAATCTCGTTTAAGTTAGTGATCGCGTGATTTGAATAGTTCAAGATTTTGATTTTGGTTTCTATAACTACTAATGAAAATGTAAAAACATGTAAAAGCAAGTAAACAATTAAGACATTTAAGGAATTAAGCATCAAACGTTAACGGGAAATTAAAAACGCGACAAGTAAGCAAGTAAATCAAATTTTAACCCTACAAACTCAAATTTAATTTAAAAAAAATCCTAAATGACTAAAAATAATTTAAGAATAAAGAAATATACTTTTTAACTTTTATTTTATTTATTATGAATTAAAAACAATTTTAATCTAAAACTATTATAAAAAATATTAAACCAATTTATAAAAATCTAAAAAAATTAAGGAAAGTACTTTAATCTATTCTACACTTAAGAAAAATAAAATGGGTTCACCAGCTTATTTGAATAAGCTGTAAATAAGCCCAAAAGGGCTGAAAGCTAAAATTGAAAAATACCCTCAAATACCAAATGCCCCAAGAGTCTAACAGAAAAGACCCAAGGGCGCAGATGGTAGAGGTGTGGTGTGTTAAGGTGATGGTGATGTTAAGGTTGAGGTCTCGGGTTTAAACCTGAGACTTCCCTATACTCCCAACATTTTTTATTTTGCAAAATTTTTTTTATGAAAAAGTTAAACAAAACTTAAATAAGCACTTTAAAAAAAAGAACTTTTTTCGAAGACTTAAGATAAGCTAAATGTTAGCTTAATAAAGTGGCAGATTTACTTAAAAAGCTTTCAAGTTTTTAGCCTTAAACAGATTTTGTCAAAAAGCTACTATAAGCTAAACCTCAAACTAAATGAGCCAACTATGGCTTATAGCAGACCTAATGAGCAAATCTAAACAAAAATTAAGTAATTCCAATAAGCCGAGAGCTTAAAAATCAAATTAGTTTTTTGCTAAAACTGACATCAAAACAGCCAAAGAAGGCACTTTTAAGCTAATTTTTAAGCTAGTTGACCAATAAGCTGGACCTCAAAACCTGAAGGACAGATTAAGTTCAACCTCTAAGCTATATGAATCAGCCAAGAATAAGCACTTTGGAACACTAAAAAGCTATGAAAAAGCAACCTA
>BQNB010134688.1:0-18276 GCA_026074375.1 Tanacetum coccineum | reverse complement strand
TAGAAACATGGTCTAAAACTTTAGTCTTTGGTTTCCAAACCCAACAAGCTAAGGCCTTAACAGCATTAACATTATTTCCATTAACAGCATTAACTACTGCTTTTGGCCTAGCAGTATTAACATTTATATCCTTAACAGTATTATCCCTCTGATTAAAATTACTGTTTTTAAATGTTGTATTCTTGTGAATAGGCCTATTAACAGTTGAATGTGTTATTTTAGAAAGATATGACATTGGTCTAGCAGCATTCACTGTTGTTTTTGAGTGAGCAGTATTAACTTGTCTAGCAGTATTAACTGATACTGCTGTTTTTGAAGTATTTTATCCAGCAGTATTAATCGATACTAAGCCAGACTTCATTAGTACTGCTCTTGGAACCATGTTCTTTTTAGCATAAGGGTGAGTCTTTTTAGCAAAATTCTCATGATTCACCCTATTAGTATTGTTCCAAATAGATTTTGTATTTTGAAACTGTTTTTGATTCACCCTTTTACAATCTACCTGCAAGTGATCAAAACTTCCACATACATAACAAGCTTTGTTAAATATCTTAAAATTACTTCCTAATCTTTGAGACATCATATTATTCTAGTTGATTTGATTGCCTCTAGGATCATGAGTGTTTTGCCTATTTTGCTCAACATGATTAGCAGTTTTCCTAGCAGTCTTTTCTTGCTGTTTAGGTTTGACAAACTTTATCTTAGCAAAACTAGACTTAACTGTTTTCTTTTTAATATTAGCCTAATGCACATCATCTTCCTCACTATCAGACACCCAATCCTCAATAATTGGAGCATCATTATTCTTCCTAACTACTTTAGGCTTTGCTTCACTAGTCTTAGCTTCATTGTTCTGAACTACAGGCTTAATAACTACAGGCTCACTTGTAAACTCTTCTAAGCCAGTAAATGATAAGTCAGGTTTCGGAGGCATAAAATTTCCTGTATAGGGAGGTGGTACTGCATTATAACCTAAACCTTTCTTGCAGTTGTCAACTATCTGACACTCTATAATCTTGTTTAAACTTTTAGATGCATTTTCCAACTTATCTACATTAAATTGAATGCTATCTTTTTCTTGTTAAGCCTTTTCAAGTTTCTTTCTAAGTTTTGTAATGGCTATTTCTCTTAAATGAATCTCAAGTTTTAATTCCTTAATGACTTGTTCATAAATAGACTCATTTTTCTTATAAACTACAAGTTTTTCTTCTACAGACTCTAAACCTGCCTTATAAGCTAGAGCCATTAACTGAGATTTCTTCAAATCTTTTAACAGTTGTTCATTTTGAAATTTATGCACTTTAACAGTTTCAAGACAAGATTTTGACCAAGTAGAGTCATTAGATACCTCAAAATCAGAACTTGAAGATGAGTAAGCCATGCGCGCATAATTAGTAGGCCTTTCCTCTGCCTGATCACTCCAGTCATATCCACCAAGACCATCACATGATATCAAAGCATTGGAAGTAATTATCTCTACTGGCATACTTCTTCTTGAGCTGTCCCTGTTTCTGTTGTCTTGGTTTCTTGGAGCTTTACACTCCCTAGAAAAATGTCCCCTCTTGTAGAAGTTGTAGCACTCTACCTTGGACTTATCAAACCTAATGGTCTCATTACCATTTACAGTAAGCTTCCTTCCAGTGTTCTTCACGAACCTTCTTGCCCTCATAGTCAACATGGCCTTCTGCCATCTTAAATACATCTCTTCCAAGTCATCTAAATAGAGTTGTTGTAAGTCCTCATTTGCAAGTTGAGGACTACTTGGTTGACTAGCAAAGAATGCACAGATCACAACATCACTCAAGTTATCAACATTTGTTGAATTAACAGCATTAGCTTGAGTTTTGGCAGCAGTAACTCCATGAGCAGTATTAACTGCTTCATTAGTGCTGCCAAAGTTGTTAGAGGACATAAAAGCCATGTTTTGTGTACTTGTACTTGAGCTTGATGTCCTTTTGACTTCTGTTTCATACACTTTGAGATTATTGTAGAGATCATCCATGCTTATTGTTTCTAATTTAGGCTTATTCCTCCACACAACAACATGTGTGTTCTATTTTGGTGACAAACTTCTTAACAACTTCTGGTTTACATATTCTTGTGAAAGCTTTTCACCTAAAATCTCCAGCTGACTCACAAGCTTTTGAAGCCTATCAAAAGTTTGATTAAGGGTCTCTGAGCTAGGAGCAAAGAAGTTTTCATACTACTGCTTTAAGAGATTTCTATGGGTTTTCTTTTTAGCAGCATTACCTCTAAATCTCTTTTCAACGGCTTCCAGCAGTGACTTCGCATCCTTAATTGAGTTAAACTTTAACTGATGTTCATTAGGAATGACCATCATCAAAGTGCTTATGGTGTTCATCTCTAACCTTTTCTAAGCCTTTTCTTCAACAGTTGTATGGGGCAAGATAGTCTTAACACTTTCAACAAGTTTTATTTTTAGAGCTGAGTTACCATTCTCTATGACCTCCCATAGAGCATAGTCAATCATCTAAATGTATTGTTCTATTCTCATTCTCCAGATCTCAAATTCACCAGGTTTGAGCATGGGAACTATGGATGCAGCCACTATATGTGCAGATTCTGAATCCATATCTTCTAGCAAAGAGAACTTGTATATTCAAAAAGGTTCTTCTTATTCAAAGCTTCTCAACAAGCTCTGATACCACTTGTTGTCCCAGGTGTAGGATACCTCTTGTTGAATCCCACTTCAATAGATCGAATTCCTTAAGCTTGTTTAAGGTTTAGTTATATTAGATAAATCTAACACAACTATAGTAGAAAAACTTTGTTGAATATATTAAAGATTATGAGGAATCTAATCTTTAATCAATAAGAGGAATTCTTAATAAAACAGTAACACAAGAACACAATTCAACAATAAAATCTCCAATGTTATTATTACAAATAATACGAATACTCTCCTAGTATTAGGGTTACAAAACCTTGAAGCTATAACGATATCAAAACAAAAGATTTCTAGATTAATAGATATATATGCCCTATGACCTCCTTTTATACACCAAGGAGTCCTAATCTATTTACAATATATTCCTAAGACTTAGAATATTATCTATGATCTATTCTATAAATAACTAATACTTATCACGTAAGTAATCTTGATCTCCAATCAATCTTTATCCTTTCTTCTGTCTTTATCCTTTCTCTGACAATAAAAACTCTTTCAGCAGTCTTAATCTTTGAGCAATAGTAACTTTTACACCAGCAGCAATAACTTATACACCAGCAGCATTAACTGTGTACAAGCACTAGTAACTACTTAGAATATTTTCTTCAATCTTCACTAGCAGTACTAACTTTATACTAGCAATACTAACTTCATACTAGCAGTACTAATATATACTAACAGTAGTAACTGTGAACTAGCAGTACTAACTTTATACTAGCAGCACTAACTACTTAGTATATTTTTCATTAAAGTTAATGAACAGCACTAACTTTAGCTTAGCAGCAATATCACAAACCTGAGCAACAGTAACTCTAAGATCATCAAGGAGTCTTTTAATCCCAACAAACTTTCTCTGAACATGATAGTGAAATTACTAAAGACGGTAAAGTTATAGGTAGAGGTGTTAGAAAGAAAGGCTTATATGTGATGAAATTAGGAAATAAGCCAAAAGACAAAATTTGTCTTGCAATGATTGATGAAAACTCCACATTGTGGCATAGGAGATTAGGTCACGCTAATATGCATCTCATTCATTCGTTAGCATCTAAGGAACTAATTCGAAACTTACCTAAGCTTAAGTTTGATCAACATTTTTGTGATGCTTGCAAAATTAAAAAACAAGCTCACGCTAGTCACAAAGCTAAGAATATGGTCTCAACGACTAGATGCTCAGAACTCCTTCATATGGATCTCTTCGGTCCATCTGTCGTACGGTGTTACGAAGGAAACCGCTACACCTTAGTCATAGTAGATGACTACTCTAGGTATACATGTACTAGATTCCTTAAGGATAAAACTAAAACCTTCGATCAATTCGAAATATTTAGTAAGAAAATTCAAAACCAATTAGGATGTACAGTAGTGTCAATAAGAATTGGCCACGGTAGGGAATTTGATAATAAGATGCATTTTGGAGAGTTTTGTAATGCCAATAGAATTACACATAACTTCTTAGCTCTAAGCACTCCTCAATCAAATGGCGTGGTTGAAAGGAAAAATAGGACACTTCAAGAAATGAGTAGGACTATGTTGAATGAGCAATCGTTACCACAAAAGTTTTGGTGTAACGCCGTAGATACTTCAACATACATTCTCAACCGAATCCTAATTAGAGCCATCCTAGGAAAAACACCTTATGAACTCTTGAGAGGTAGGAAACCTACTCTTGATTATTTTAGAGTGTTTGGAAGCAAGTGCTTCATTTTAAACACTAAATACTACCTTACCAAGTTTGACCCAAAGTCATACGAAGGTGTCTTTTTAGGTTACTCCCAAAATAGTAAAGCCTACATCATCCTTAATAAACATACTAGGAAAGTCGAAGAATCACTCAACGTGACATTCGATGAAACTCCTCCACCCTCTAAGACATCACCCTTGGTGGATGATGACTTAGATGAAGAAGAAGCAATTAAGGTTACCGAAAAGAAAAACTTAGAAAATGACATTGAGGATGAAACTTTAGAGATTGACGAAATAGTCAATATTAAGGAGTCTAGGAACCATCCATTAGAAAATGTCATAGGAAACCTTAACCAAAGAACCCTTAGATCACAAGCCCAAAACCAAAGTAACTTCTTTTGTTTTATATCAACTATAGAACCTAAGAATGTGAATGAAGCCTTTAACGTTGGATAGTTGATAGTCGCCAAGCAAGAATAATTTAAATCAATTCATTGCTAACGTCATTTAGGAGTTGTTCCACAACTTAGGAATTTGGACAATCATTGAAAACTAGTGGGTGTTTAGAATAAGTTAGACTGAGATTGGTATTGTTTCTCTAAAATAAGGCTAGGTTAGTGGTCATGGCTATATCAACAATGGGCATGGATTATGTGAAACATTATGCCCCCTGTTGCTAGACTGAGTCAATTAGGATACTTTTAGCTTAAGCTTGTGCTTTAGAATATTAAGTATTCATATGGACGTAAAAAAGTTGCATTCCTGAACGTTTTATCAATGAGGAGGTATACGTGGCACCAAACCTCGGGATTCATTGATTCAAAAAACCATATCATGTTTATAAATTAAATGGAAGCGTTATTTGGTCTTAAACTGGCACCAAAGCTTTGGTATGGTAGATTAAAGCTTTTTCTTATTAAACATTGGGGAATATATAATGGGAATGGTTTAGATACACTCTTTTTTCAAAGAAGAAAAGGTTCAAATTTATCATCGCTCAAATATCTGTCGATGACACCCCCCCCCCCCCCCCATTATATTTGGGCTCGAATTGTCAAGACATGGTGATGAAATTTGCCAAAATCTTGCATGACGATGTTCGAGATGAGCATGATGGACGTGAACTTAATTCTTCCTTGGACTACAAATAAAACAAATAGACGATGTTATATTCTTTAACCAACTCTAACTAATTAAAGAAATGCCTTAGGAAATTTAGCATTAGAAGAATCTAAACCAATGAAAATCCCCTATGTCCTCGATACACAAATCATGAAAGATGAAGAGTGTGAGATCGGTAGATAGTACCTAAGTATCGAGGTCATAATAGTAGTTTATTATACTAACAGCAAGTAGGCCCGATATCATGTTTAGTGTTCTGCCTTTGTGCCCGCTTCTAAGAGGCTCCCAAAACCTTCTCACCTTTGAATGCGGGTTAAGCGTATCTTCTGATAACATTAAAGGTACTACACACTTAGGATTATGGTTATCCTTAGGGCGATCGGCATAGAAGCAAGTAGTATATGCCGGACTATGATCATGCGGGAGATTATGTGGCCGAAAGAGCACTAGTGTTTTGTTGTAACATTCGTGGGTTGGTTGTTTGAAATCTTGGTTCTCAAATAAATAAACGCTCTTGCTACATCCCGATAACGAAAGCCCATATAATAAGCACCAGGAAAGGCATGTCAACAAGTACTTATGGATGAACAAGCTCTTATCGACTACATGTTCGATTTGCGATGTCACCGTCATGTGCGACAATAAAAGGCGTAAATGACTTAGCAAAACTCGGTGCAACATTCTTGAACCTAAAACATCGAAATTCGGTCACACTTTTCTTCGTGACTTAATGTACTGGAAAGGACTATCCATATCGAAAAAGTGTCTCTGATGAAAACTTCACATGACAATTCTTATGAAACCCCTTAAACGTGAATCGTTTAACTATCTACGTCTTGGTTTAGGAATGATGTAACACATTCCATAAATCGTATTAGTCCGCTTCTCTTTCTTCTGTCTCAATTCTAGTCTGTGTTCCATTCCGTGTCGTGACAATTTAACTACTTTATCTGAAGCTAGTTAGATATTTTTAATTCGCAAAATGTAAATTAATTAGTCACTCTTCCTCGCAAATCCGTGTCAAAAATTTAAAAGTCCAAAAACCCCTCGCTGAGGGCTGCCCCGATATCTCAGGCGGCCCCAAAGCACATTTGGGAGGGCCCCTTATCGATATGGGGCCGCCAACAGCAGACATCAAAATTCATACTTAGATAAAATTTCTTCAAAACTCAAAAACAAACACTCCCTCTCCCTGCTGCAGCGTTACTGATTCGACAAAACACCCCACAAAAATCAAATCAATAGTTTAAAAACATAATTAGAGATTAAAATCAACACCTAAAATCATTCCTAACATCAACAATTGTAAGTCATTTCATTTAATTTCTTTCAATTTGAGTCTAGGGTTCATGATGAACACAAAAATGGAAATTGGAGATTTTTCATTTTTCTTTCAATTTTGTACAATTAGAAGTACTAGGTTACAATGTATAACTAATAGGCTTCCCGTAGACATAGGATTTGCATACATCAGCGAGTTTGTCGAAAAATTAATTTCAAACCAAAACCCCAATTTTATTTTCAAATCACTCACGTTAGGAACCAAATAAAATTGTTGTTATGCATTGTTAATACAACCCAAAAACGTTTTTTAAACACATGCATAATGATCTCATGAACAAAAGTCGAGATACATAATTCATGTGTATTTTTCGACATGTTTGGATGAGCAAAATCAAATTAAGGAGCATTTGGGTTAACTCTTAGGATATTAATTTTCTTTAGGTCGAGTTAATCGCTACTCCACATCTGTGACAATTAAGCACACACTTGATACCTATTTCAATGAGAAAACCGTACTAAAATTGGCACTCTTTTAATTAGGTGAAATGACCTTGGAAGAAGAACTACGGTACACCAAATCACACGTTCCAACAATCTCAAATGAAAACTATCTTTCTAATAACTTAAAACCCTTCATTCAAAAGCTAGAGTGTAGATCAATTCATGAAGGTCGTCCAGTATCTTCTGAAAATACTAAATATGATAATATCCAAATCATGTTTCAAATTATCAAACTACTAAGTATATGTGAACTCCATGAATGGATTTTCCCAAGATTTTTGCTTTTTATTCTTCAATAGAAATTACTAGAGACAATGATCAAAATATCTTTTCAAAATTCTAGGCATTGATAAAGACATGGTAAAACTGCTCACTAGAGTCATGTTGCCCTCATTCTCTTCTAGTCTATGTGAAGGGGAATGCTCTTACTCAGTAGAATCATCCTTGATTCTTTTGAGAATATCTGAATATAACCACCCCTTACCAAAACACACATTCCAACACCAATTGTAATTATTTAATCTATTTACAACAACTGGACAAACAATCTTTATAAACAAATTATCAAAGAAGACTTCGTCATATATGTGATCTTAGTAATGAAATCATTCATGGGACATGACTTTGGCACTCAAAATGACTCAAATTTTCTTCCTGAATCATCATGTCACATGATGTATTGCATTCTAACAAGTAATCCTTTAATCTTTGCCCTATTTTAAACCAAACGATGTTGAAAAGATTAAAAAATTCAACAAACTCTCTAATGCCATATGGAAATTATTATAATCGTCTTATTTATGCACCTCATCATAATTTAATCCTCCTATACAAAACATCAAAAAATACATATCATACTGGCCATCCATAAAACCTTGGGTTCATCCTACTCATCTTTAAGCAATTATCTCCATATCCTCTGAAGAAGCTTCAAGTAATGATTCGGATACTAGTTGAGATATTTATTAAGGATTATTGCTAGACATACGTACTATTATTATTTCTATGTAATACTTCCTTAACCTCTATCTCGGTTATTCTAGTACGTGTATAACTTGTCTTAGTCATTATTCATGCTTGCTATATGACATTTCATGGACCTTTATGTCATTTATATGCTTCTACTTGGCCCCATTGCATGATTTCTCTTCTCTTTTAGCTAAACTATGTGATTCTTAAAGAGACAAAAATGCCACAATTACCCTTCCAACCTTCTTGGGTTATTCTAAAAAACGATTAACCTTTGGAAAATTTTGTAATCCTCCAGAAAACGGCCCCCAAAAATGGAGGGCGGCCCCCTAATATATATGGGACCGCCTAATGTTTATGGGACCGCCATCAGGGGAACCACGAAATTATCATGTCTCCTCTTTTTCTGCAACTTTGACCCTATTCCCCTTAGGTCCAGCCATCCTTTCCTTTCTAAACTAAACACTCCTTAGAATCTTTATTCTCCAATACCATGCCTTTCCCAAAACTCCTCTATATATGAACATCATTCTTCTCCATCTCAATCACCTCTTCTCTTCTAAATCTTTCACTTCTCCTCAAGATCTCAATGTCATCCTCTAGCAAATCCTCTCGTGATTACTCAAGAAAACACCGTAGGGATATTCTTGAACCTTGGAGACAAAGTCACAATCTTCCACCATCACCACCATCTCCTCCACCAAATAGGACTCCACCTACCTCTCCTATAACAACCAATTCTTTGTCATCTCCTTCACCTCCTCACAATCCAACTCAAAACCAAATAGCACATGAACTTCATCACTTATCTAATCTCCTTGAGATTAACCTACAACAAGCAATTGAAGCCACCAATCCCTCACCTCCTACTTCACCATGTATCCCTCCACCTACTTTAGATTAAGTAAACTTTCACTCAGGGTTATGCCATTGTTGCTTGCAAACCCGAGATCTATTTGATATATTGAGAAATGATCTTAATCGTATCTGTTAGGAATAAAGGCGTCTCAAGTTAATACTGCTGATTGAAGAAACTACTATGGCTGAAGATTAGAAGAAATATTTTAAGACATTAGTACTGCTAATGTAATAGTTAGTACTGCCAATACAAAGTGTTAGTACTGCCAGTTTATTAGTATTGTTAGTTATGTAGTTAGTACTGTTGGTATAAATAGTTAGTACTGCTAAAGTGATATGCATGAGTTATATTAGGAATAGATATGCATGATCACTTGAAGCGTTTTGTAAGCCTATTAGGGTTTCCTTGGTGTATAAAAGGAACCCTAAGGTTAGAGTCTAGATAATATTTTTTTCACATTAGCAGTTTTTCATATTAGTATTCATGTTTGCATAGAAATCATAGTTAGGATTCATAGCTATTTTGTAATTCAAATGAGTATTCATATATTTGACACTTTAGTACAGATCTTGTTTTTACTATTTCATTGCTTTTCTTAGTATGCAAAACTAGATTCCGCTAGTTTGTGATATTCTCAATCTTAGTTTCTACTATAGTTTCTTGGATCCTATCCAATATAACTAAGCTTTAACAAGCTAAGTAAGATCTGTCAAGAAGGGATCAACAATTGGTATCAGAGCTTGTAGAGAAACTCTGAATAAGAAGAACACTATATCTACACAAGATCTCATAATCAAAGAGAAGATGGAATCACGGTCAGAAACTACCCAAGCAGTGTCTGCACTAAAAACAGTCTTTACTAAAAACAAGAAGTCTATGATCTATGGAGATGAGAATGGAGAATATTTACTCACACTAATTATGCTCTTTGGGAGGTTTTGTGAATGGTGATGCACCTATTGTTGCATCAGACTAGTGATTTGAAGGTCTCTATTCCTCCTAAAACTGCACCACAAAAGCTGGCAGAAGAAATGAATTGAAAGCTAAAATAGTACTGGTTGTTGGCCATTCTGATGATCACCTATTGAAAAGGTTTCATGGAATCAAGGATGCAAACGAACCCTATGGTGAAGATATCAGACCAGGTTGTGGAGGCAATAAAGAATCTAAAAAAAATGCAGAAAGACATTCTGAAGTCAGCATTATAGAGAAATGTTACTAAATCAAGATCTGAGGACTGGGATATACCTATGGATAGGTTTCAGATAACCTCATCAGCAATTGAAATTCATGTGAAGTTATCTCCAGGAGGAAGATGCAAATCTATAAGTTGCTAAGAAGTTACTAATTCAGCTTGGAATAATATTGCCTTGATCATGCGTAACAAAGGCTGATCTAGAGGGGCTAAGCTATGGACGATTAGTTACAACAACTTGAAGGTTTAATAAAGCTGAGATTAATGCCAATCAAGCTCAAGCTAAATTCTTCATAATGTGGCTTTTGTATCTTACAGATGACATAGCTTAGTTACTAATGATAGTAGTAATACATGTCATTGTGTACCTGCTGCTAGTTTAAAGCAGACAAGCTTCTTCCTCAACCTATTTGTGGTGCTGAGATGTCATTGTTTTCTTCTTTGTCAATAAATCAAATAGTCCATAATTTGGACATGTAGATTCTTGGGAGCAGTTGTTACTATGATCTTGAAGAGATGGATCTCACAATCGGCAGGTGGCCATGCTTACATGAGGGTGAAGAGATTCTTAAAAGAAAGACTGGAAGTAATCTGAATTTCAATGGCAAGTAAACTTTTGGCTTTTTGATAAGACAAAAGGTTGGATGTTCAACTGCCACATGACGAGGTCACTTTGTAGGGGAATGTAGGGACACTAAGGAATCAGGGGAATGGGAAATGGAGGTTGACTCCAAGGAAGGATTGTTACCTAGGGGGGCAGATCTCCTACAAATGTCTTGGTTGTTCAAGATGGGATAGGAGGTTATGATTGGAGCTTTCAAGCTGAAGAAGGACCCATAGACTTTGTTCTAATGGCCCAATTGTCTTCAGGTTTATCCAGTTCATCAAGTTCAGACTCTAAGGTACATACTTGCTCTAAAGATTGCTTAAAATCATATGAAACTCTTCAAAAATAGTATGATCAACATCATGATGCTCTTAAAAAATCTAACCTAGAAATTATAGGTTATCAATTAGGCTTAGAATCATTAGAAGCTAGAATTGTTGTTCATCAAAAAAAAATGAAGCTGTATATGAGGAAGACATTGCATTTTTGAAATATGATGTTAAGGTAAGAGATAATTCTATAACAGATCTTAAAAATCAATTAGCAGAGGCTTTAAGAGAAAAAGATGATTTAAAACTAAAATTAGAAAAGTTTGAAACATCATCTCATGAAGTTAAACTGAACATGATAACAGTCAAATAAGTATTTATAACAAGTCTGGTGTTGGTTTTGACAGTAAATGACATGAAAAATGAAATGCATCATGATTTGTTATTGAATAAAAAGTAAAGTGTTTGAAAGTGCATTTGATAGTAGTGTGATGAGATTTGAAGAGGAAAATAATAATCAAGGTAAATGATTAGGTTTAAGAAGGTTGAGGGATATCATACAGTTCCCCCTTCCCTACATGGGAAACTACATGCATCAAGACCACTGACTTGTCCTTTGTTGGATTAGATGATTTTGTCTATAAGACGAATGTGAGTGAAACTATCACTAGTGTGCCTAGGAATGAATCAACTTTATCTAATTCTAGTAAGGATAATTTAGACAACCTAGAGATGTAGCCTAGTTACTCCTTATCATTGATGATGGAGTCTGATAGTGATGATGATTGTGTAATTAGACCTTCAATTAAACAGATTAAACCTAGTTATGCTAAAATCAATTTTGTTAAATCAAATAAAAATACTAGGAAATCTGTTATTAAACAACACAAATATAGGCAAGTTTAAAACCTTAAGAAAAGTCAGAGTCCTAGGGTTGATAAAATAAATTAGAATGGAATAATGACTTAGAAACTAGGAAATGGTTTTGAGTTCAATAAGAAAGCTTGTTTTGTATGTGGAAGTATTAACCATTTAATCAAGGACTGTAACTTTTATGATAATAAAATGGTTGGAAAATCTATGTTAAATAATATGGGAAGGGTTACTGGTCAAAGGGAAGTTAGACCAGTATGGAACAATGCTCAGAGGGTGAACCATCAAAACAAATTGACTCACCCACATCCTAAAAGAAATTGTGTTCCAACTACAGTCTTAACAAAGTCTGGCAAAGTACCAGTTAATACTGCTAAGCAAAGCTCCCCAAGAGCAGCAGTATCAAATAGTACTGTCAGATATGTTAATACTGCTGCATCTAGACCAACTGTGAATGGTGCGAAACCAAATTCAAATGTTATTCATAAGTCACATTCATCAGTTAAGAGGACTTTTTATCAAAGAACAGCACCTAAAAATAGTGATTTTAAAGAAAAAGTTAATACTACTAAGGTAAACTATGTAACTACTGCTGGGACAAAAGCAGTAGATAGTATTGTTCAGGGGCATGAGGCAAATGCTGTTAAGTCCTCAGCATGCTGGATTTAGAGACCAACATGAAATGTTATTGACCATATCTCTAAAGACAGTGGATCATACATGCTTAAAAGATTTAACTACGTTGATCCACAAGGCAGACTCAAGTCAACCATGGCTTGGGTCCCTAAGAGAAACTAATTCTCTTATTTTGAGTGCAGGGTAATCCACAATATGCTTTACAGGGTCAAGGGATTTTTGATAGTGGATGCTCTAAGCATTTTTGACTGGGACAGGTCCTAACATAACGATTATTAAGACATTGATGGAGGATTTGTTTGTTGCATTTGCAGGAAGTCCTAAAGGATGTAAAATTACTGGAAAAGGTAAAATTAGAATTGGAAATTAGACATTGAAGATGTATACTTTGTAAAGGAAACTTTATCTTATCCGTCTTAATCTTATTTCTCTATCTCACAAATGTTGTGACAAGAAAAACAGTGTTCTTTTTACACTGAGACTGAATGTCTTGTTCTTTCATCCTGACTTTTTAAGTACTTGATGAAAGTCAAGTTTGCTTTAAAGTTCCCAGAATAGGTGGTAATAACATGTATAGTTTTGATCTAAAGAATGTTGTTCCTTCAGGAGGTTTGACTTGTTTATTTGCAAAGGCTACAATTGATGAGTCTAATTTATGGCATAGGAGGCTTGGTCATATAAACTTTAAAACTATAAACAAACTTGTGAGGGGAAACCTTGTTAGAGGCTTACCTTCAAAGCTTTTTGAAAATGACCATTCTTGTGTTGCTTGTCAGAAGGGAAAGCAACACAAAGCCTCTTATAAGACTAAGCTTGTGAGCTCTATTAGCCATCCCTTACAAATGTTGCATATGGACTTATTTGGGCCAACATTTGTAAGGAGTATAAATCACAAGATATATTGCCTTGTTGTCACTGATGACTATAGTAGGTTTAGTTGGGTTTTCTTTTTGGCCACTAAGGATGAGACTAGTGGGATCCTTAAAACTTTTATAACTGGCATAGAAAACGAAATAAATCATAAGGTTAAAATCATCAGATGTGACAATGGAACTGAGTTTAAAAATAATGATATGAATCAGTTCTATGGGATGAAAGGGATTAAGAGGGAGTTTAGTGTTGCCAGGACTCCACAACAAAATAGAGTTGCTGAAAGAAAGAATAAGACACTAATAGAGGCAGCTAGGACTATGTTAGCAGATTCATTATTACCTACTACATTTTGGGCTAAAGCAGTTAATACTGCTTGTTATGTTCAAAATAGGGTTCTAGTAACTAAGCCTCACAACAAGACACCTTATGAACTATTACTTGGTTGACCACCTAGTATAAGCTTTATGAGACCTTTTGGGTGTCCTGTGACTATTCTTAATACCTATTATACCCCTTGGAAAAATTTGATGGAGGCTTGTATGAGGGGTTCTGGTTGGATACTCTATAAATAGCGGAGGCTTTGTAGGTATTTAACTCTAAAATATGAAGGTAGAGGAGAAACTGCACATAAATTTTTCTTGAAAACAAACCCAATGTTGCAGATGTGTGGTCCAGATTCTCTTTTGATATTGATTCATCTGACAAAATCTATGATGTATGAGTCATTACTGCAGAAATCAAACTTATGGTGATGCAGGTATAGAGTCAAATGTTAATGCAGGGCAAGCTGGACAGGAGGATAGGCCATCTGATCATTGTGAAATAAATACTGCTACGTCATGCTTTCTAATTCTGTACTCTCTTCAATGTTACTTAGAGCATAGATGATAAGGATGCTGATAAGGTACCAGACAAAGGAAATGATGATGTAAGTCAAAGAAATGGTCAAGAAAAGAAAAGAGGAGCTTCAAATAAAGAAGATGACCAGCATGTGCAAGATTTAAGATATGAATTGGATAGTTTGCTTGTTCAACAGAAAGAAGGTTATGCTAACAGCACTAACAGAGATAGTACTGCTAGTCCATCTGTTAGTACTGCTGGGCCAAGTATTAATACTGCCAGTGAAAATATTAATACTGGTAGTCCAAATATTAATACTGCTAGTCCTATTCCTAATGATTCAAGTATGCAATCTTTAGAAAACACTGTATATTTGATGATGCCTATGATGATAGAGAAGTGGGTGTAGAGGCTGACCTTAACAACTTGGAAACCACCATCAATGTCAGTCCTATTCCCACAACCAAAATTAACAAGGATCATCCTAAAGACCAGATCATTGGAGACATAAATTCAGCTACTCAAACAAGGAGGATATGACCATGATTATTGGTAAGAACATTGCTATGGTTAGTTACATCAAAAAGCAGAGGAGGAACAAATCACAAAGATTATGAAAGATTATCAAAACTGTTTATTTTCCTGTTTTCTCTCTCAAAAAGAACCCAAAAATGTGATTCAAGCTTTGGCAGATCTAAGTTGGATAGAAGCAATGCAAGATGAGCTTCTGCAATTTAAACTTCAAAAGGTTTGGACTCTGGTTGATTTACCCAAAGGCAATCATACCATTAAAACAAAATGGGTCTATAGAAACAAGAAAGATGAGAGAGGGATAGTTGTAAGAAACAAGGCAAGACTGGTAGCACAAGGTTACACCCAAGAAGAAGGAATTGATTATGATGAGGTTTTTGCTCCTGTTGCTAGGATAGAAGCAATCAGGTTATTTTTGGCCTATGCATCATTTATGGGGTTCATTGTGTACCATATGGATGTGAAGAGTGCCTTTCTATATGGCACAATAGAAGAGGAGGTATATGTGTGCCAACCTCCTGGTTTTGAAGATCCACAGTTCCCTGACAAAGTTTATAAGGTAGAAAAAGCTTTATATGGTCTACATCAAGCTCCTAGAGCCTGGTATGAGACCTTGTCTACCTACTTATTAGAAAATGGATACAGAAGAGGCACTATTGATAAAACTTTGTTCATCAAGAAGGACAAAGGTGATATCCTGATAGTACAGGTATATGTTAATGATATCATCTTTGGGTCTACAAAGAAGTCTTTGTGTGTTGAATTTGAGCATATGATGCACAAGAGATTCCAGATGAGTTCTATGGGGGAGCTCACTTTCTTCTTAGGATTGCAAGTACAACAGAAGGAGGATGGAATCTTCATCAGCCAAGACAAGTATGTGGCTGATATTCTGAAAAAGTTTGATTTTATCACTGTGAAGACAACAAGCACTCCTATAGAGCCTAACAAGGCATTGGTCAAGGATGAAGAAGCTGACAATGTGGATGTTCTCTTATACAGATCAATGATTGGATCATTGATGTACAAAACAGCTTCTATGCCTGACATAACATTTGCTGTTTGTGCTTGTGCAAGGTTCCAAGTTACTCCTAAAGTCTCATGTCTTCAAGCTGTGAAGAGGATCTTTAGATACCTAAAAGGTCAACCTAAATTGGGCCTTTGGTATCTTAGAGATTTCACATTTGACTTGGAAGCCTTTTTTGATAGTGATTATGCTAGTGCTAGCCTTGATAGGAAATCCACAATAGGAGGTTGTTAATTTCTTGGCAAAAGGTTGATTTCATGGCAATGTAAAAAAGCATTCCATGATCCTAAGTATTATCAAAGAATAATGAAAGCACAATGTTATGAAGTGTTGAAGTATGGAAAGTTATGAAAAAATCATATATATAAAAAATATTGAAAATGGAAAAACAGGGCTTTTCAGAGGTAATGTTTCTTTAAATCCCTTAAGATGAATACTTAGCTACTTTTTAAGGTAATTAATCAAGGAGGATTAAGATTCTTAGTTTTCTAAAGTATTATTTATTGCGTGAGGACACGACAATACCTTAGTATGGAGGAATTTGGTATGTGCTATTTTAAACATACCTTTTACCTTATTAAACAAGCTAAAAAGACCAAAAATGACCAAAAACATGATAAAAATACGTTGTATACGTTTGTTTTGTGATTTGTGTCTTGCAGGTACGGATATTGATTAAAAAGGACAATAACGAAGCAAAAGCGGACAAAGCCGAGCACGGGAAAAGAAAGAGGACGAATAATCAAGGACGAAGACGTACGCATACTCTACGGACCAACCCGGCCTACTAAATAAGCCGGGTCAGCCCAAGCCCTAAACTATGAAAGCCAATAAGCCCTAAACCCTTCTATAATAATACTTAGCCCAAATTATTCTTAAAAATCCCTTTTACCCGACCTAAAATTTCAACCGAGCCCAAATTCATAATAGGTCCA
Source organism: Tanacetum coccineum (assembly GCA_026074375.1). Classification (NCBI taxonomy): domain Eukaryota; kingdom Viridiplantae; phylum Streptophyta; class Magnoliopsida; order Asterales; family Asteraceae; genus Tanacetum; species Tanacetum coccineum. The sequence goes on along the minus strand of BQNB010134688.1, from coordinate 1,383 downwards.
AATCTAGTCAATGGTATAAGAAGGGTCAACCAAGTCAATGTTACTGTTTCACTATCCCTTTTCCATCCATCTCACTTTTACAAAGCTAACAAACACACCAGGGTAAATCGAGCTTGCAAATTTGTTAGGTTTATGGAAAAGTGTCAATTATGTGGTTTTATTATATTTTGTTATTAGACTTTATTTTGTTTAGTTTAATATAACTTGTAATAAGGTTTATTATGCTTTAAGTAAGAAATAGCATAATATCCAAAGTCTAGGGACTAGTATTGTCAAGTTAGGAAAATAAGAAAGGGAAACCTCCCTCTCATTGCCTATAAATAGCCCTCTAATCTTCATTAGAGGGTGACGCTCTTGTAACCAACTCTTATTTTTCCCTCCATAATAACATTTGAATTTTCCTTTTACTTGCTCTCATTCTCTCTAATCTTACATGTTGATACGATTAATTCAAGATTCATGTGACCTATCAAGTGGTATCAATCGCCAATAGAGAAGTAGAGTGCGTGATTTGTGCGTGTTTTTGTTCGATCAAGAATCAAGAAATGAAGGATTCTGAATTCGGTAGGTACTATTGAGATTTCAAGATTGATTTTGGCTGTGATTTCATGTTTTTGGACGATATTGTGATCTCAGAACTGTTCATTTCATTCTCGGAAGTGTGGTTTTGATTTTCGGTTAAAGCTTTGCATTCTCGGTAGAGTGGTTTTGAGTTTTGGAATACTTTTTCTTGTAGATTTATCAATTTCAGTACGAAAAATCAGTGTAATAGATATATTCGATCTTTTGGTTATATCAAAAGTCGTTTATTAGGAATTTGGTATTAAACTCGGTTTTATCGAGTTTCTTAAGTTCACAAATTCGGTTCCATCGAATTTGTGATATAGGGAATATTACTAAGTATAAACTTGGTAATAAGCTTTACAAGTCATTTTACACTTTTATTTCACGGTTTTCTCGTGTTAAATATCGTTTTTTCAAGATTTACTAAATTCGGTTTCATCGAATTTGAGTTTTTAGAACACTTGGATTATCTAGTTATCATAAAATTCGGTTTTATCGAATTTGTGGTTATTAATAATTCATAACTGTTGGATTTTAACAATTTAGGTTTACCGAGTTTATAGTGAATAGTGTTACCGAAGCAGTTTACCGAGTTTATTATTTGAAGATTTCCGAGTTTGATAGTGTACTGTTCGAGAAGGGTATTCATTTTTAGATTACTTGTTGTCCATGAATAGTGTTACCGAATTTTATTAGTGTTACCGAGTTTGGATATTTTCTCACAAATCTCACTCATATTGTCCAAAACATACCAACAATCCCTTGCTGATGCCGGTTCTGAGAATAGGCCACCCATGCTTGAAAGGGGTAGTTACATAC
>BQNB010134687.1:0-18276 GCA_026074375.1 Tanacetum coccineum | reverse complement strand
GTTCTGTTTTGGGTTTAATTGGGTTATTTTTAGGTATAAATAGATATGTGTATTTTACACCTATCAATCACAGACACACAACCCTTTATATAACCATTTGTTGTAACCGTTTTTGGAAAATAGCCTTTTACAATTGAAGAGTCCTTACTTATATAGTAGTAACTCACACCACAAGTTAGTGGGCAGTTTAATACTAAATGTTAAGTAACCAACATACATGTATTTTTCGATAGTTATTTAAACATAATTAATAGACACATTATAAAATGTTTTTTTAAATACTCTACCCCTAACGGAAATTGCATTTCATTTTTCTTATATATCATACCCAATTGATTAGTAATGCATAAAACATTCAAGCACATAAAAACATTAAACACAACTTCAAAACACCATATTATTGATATTCTTGGAATAATTTGCTTGGTCTTTCTCTTATCGCGTCAAACGCCCAATTATTGCTATTCTTCCATATGTAGTAACCCGCAACCTAATTAACATAACCCGCAACCTTTCATCAGCAACCATGAGCAACCCCTCGACATTTTTCATCAGCAACCACTCATCACAACTCCTCATCAGACTCCTTTGCAATGTGCAACACCAACCTAATATGCAATCAACAACCTGCAATCTGCAACATATATGACACTTAGGAAGGAAATAAGTATGACGGTAGATACACAAAACAACACTAATAATGACTCCATTGACGTCATCACCTATAAGAGAGAGGCATAATTCAATTTATTTTGCTAATTTTAAAGTTACAAACATTAAGTATCTCTATTGTAAATACAACATTATGAACCATCTAAGCGATGCATATTAAGAGTATGTGCATCAGCTTTAATATGCCTTAGTGGTTAGTTTTTATACATCATGCTAAAGTTGAATTTTAAACTATGGTAAAGTTAGATCACAAATTAAGATATTGTATTAAAGCAAAAAGGTTATCAACAACAACAATTGTATGTTGTTCCCACATTTTATGTTGTGAAAAAGTCAACCTCAAATTGCTTTTCGAAAAAAAATCAACCTCAAATATAGTTACATGCTTTGTTTAATAGAGGAGGAATTAGTTTCATTAGTTCCTAGTGTTGCTAATGGTGGTTCTCTCTTTTTCGAAGAGCGGATAATTTTTAAAAGTATAAAGGATGCTATTAGTTAGGCAATTCAACCCTCCAGTAGCATCACTAATTATATTTTCATTAGGATATATACACGATCCTAAATCCAAGTTTAAAGGTCCTAAAGTAATACAAAGAATAAAATGTTAGACCATCTTGCAACAACATAAAAAACTCATTCTTTATTGAAAATATGTTTGTGATTTCTTATTTGCTTATGTGCTTATCTTTAAATAAGTACTCCCAAACACCTTCTAAGATATCACATTCTCAATGGATTATGGAATATGGGGGGAGAAGGCTTACACTTGATAATTCTAAAAATCAACATGTGACTTGTGAAACCCTTGTTGAAGAAGGTGACCAAATGGAGATCCTCCTAGCAATGCATCTCAAATTTGATCATTAAAGCCGAAATAAAATAGTACTCAAATTAACTAACAAAATATTAATTAACATATGATGAGAATAAAGGTTGCTACTTTTAAATGTACATCACTATACCATGAAAAAAAAAACGACATTTAATTTCGTATAAAATTGTTTTGGCCTAAACATTTACCCTACCTAAACTAATATGTAGATTTATTACAGGTTTATATCTATTCACTCTTATATTACAGCCTTATAAGTACCTACACTCTTATAACCTCTTGTAATCACCATTAATAATAACTTTCGCTTTTATCCTTAATATCTTTAATCTTGTTTTTTATAATTTACAATACGTTAACAACGTGATATTCTCGAAAAAAATAAGGATGAAAGACGAACCACTAGAGTTGTGGTTGATTTTTTCTTTGAAATTCACGACAAATTCTGGTATGCAAAACCAAAAAAGTGCAGCCACGTCCGCTTTTACATTTTAACACACTAAAATACTCCATCACTCATAACACCATAATACCACTCTTTTGGGACTCGTCTTTTTTTTCGTTTTCATTTATTTAAACAAAATATATTTTCATTTCTTAAATACAAATTATACATAAAACTAAAAAATTACACAAACACCCACACCCCTTCTTCTTCTTTTTCTCCAGACTCTGTAAACACACACACACACGCACACACATATTATACGCATTGAAAAACACACAAAAACACTACACATACTCAAGCACACACAATCAACACATACACGCCAAAAGCACATTTAAAACGCAAAAAAAAATCGCGTTTCAACGGATGTTGGTGGGATAACTCTCAGCCTAACGTCGTTGGGCTTTTGTCGAGGGCGGTATGGTAACTCCGGCAACGCCGGTGCCAGCTAGACATAACACCAAGCTCGACGTTACCATACATAGGGATCTTGAATATCATCATGCTATAATTTTATAATATTTGTGATCATCTACATGATTAAAAAGAAAAATAATGTGCTATATTTAAGGTTACAAATAGCGTGAAGCGTGGCGTGACGACATGCGCCGAGGTGGGTTGGATAAAGCCATATGAAAAGACTGTTTCATCAAAGGTAACATGGCGAGAGATAATTATTTTATTTATACTTAATTCAAGACAACGATGCCCACGATGATTGGAAGCGTGTCCCAAAAAGATTGAAGGTGTAGCACGTCGTTTAAGTTTGTAATTGGTGTGAATGTGAGGGTAACATAAACACCCAAAGGTACGTAAAAGGCTATAGTCCAGGTTTGTTCTAAACAAGCGGGTATAAGGTATTTCATTGTTAATGACATTGGATGGTAAAAAGTTTAATAAGTGAATGGCCATATTGAGGGCTTCTACCCAAAAAGTAGGTGGAAGATTAGCTTAAAAAAGTAAGGTTCGAATGAGATTGTTGATGGTGCAAATTAGTCTTTTGAACTTTCCATTTTGTTGGGAGGTTTTAGGACAAGAAAACTGAAACTGGATACCTTTAGAGGCAAATAATGTATGTAAGGCACGGTTGTCGAATTCACCACCATGATCACACTAAAGCGACTTAATTTCACATTTAAACTGAGTATTAACATAAGTACGAAACAACATAAACTTAGACAAGACATCCGATTTATTAACCAGCGGATAAACCCAAACAAAATGAGAATAGTGATCAAAAAATAAAACATAGTATTTAAAACTTGAAAGACTCAGAATGGGTGAAGTCCACACATCCGAGTGAACAATGTCAAAACGAAAGGTGACCGAAGTATTGAAACTAACAAATGGAAGCCTCACGTGTTTGCCAAGATGACAAGCATGACAAAGAACGGGAGGTTTCGCTTTATCAAAAGAAATAAGATTACGAGAAACAAGACGACGTAACACTTCACTTCCTAGATGTCCAAATCGTTGGTGCCACGCATGTTGACTAGTAAGAAATGCGTAAGGAATTGGAGAGGGTTGCGTGACCGGGTAAAGATCCCCCGTGCTATCGCATCGAAGAAACACCCGACGAGCCATGAAGTCTTTAACGGAAAACCCAAACGCATCAAATTAAATAGTAAAATTATTGTCACGAACAAACCGACGAACAAAAATTAAGTTTTTGACCATACAAGGGGTGATAAAAACGTTATTAAGGTGAAGTGGTCCATGAGGAGTTGGCAATATACTATATCCAGTATTGATAACGTGTGGTAGAGTGTTGCGAGATTAGAGTTTTCGTGATTATGGTTTTCGTGGTTAGGGTTTGTGATGAATGGTGTATATGAAATGTATGGAACAAATAACCAATTCGTGACCTCAAGCACAAATACCAAATGAACGATCGTGTGAATCTGTGACCTAGCACAAATCACCAACACAAATAAACATAAAAAGACGATCGTGTGGATCTGTGACCTAGCACTAATCATCAACACAAATAAAAATAAACAAACGAATGTAGGAGGTTTTTTTTGGAACGATAAAATGAATTTTAAGGTTTTGTTTTTGTGGATCGATGGTATGACTAATGACATGTATGTGTGGTATTGTCTATGTCTCATTAACAAATAATATGGTACAATATATAGGATTACAAGGATTATTCTAGAACCGGGCTTGGGCCCAATACATATATATACACACTAATACGGGCTAAGGATTAAACCTCACGCCTTAGCGGTTATGGCGAAGCTTTTGCGTTTTTAAAACGTGGTTTAAGGCGACACAAAATGTAAAAATATTTATATTTTTATGTCATATTTCATATATATTGAGTTACATAAAGCATTGTACATAATGCATAAAGTTAAGATTGTATCCTTACATGTAATATTTTTTATTTTTAAAGATTTTTAGGAGTTGAATCCAAAAAACTCGCCATGCCTCACGCTTTAGCGTGCCTTATCTCACGCTACGCCTAGAGTCGACGCTTTGGTTCATTTCGTAACATGAAGGCCACGAATCACATTTTAACAACACCTTGACACCGCCACGACGCGTCTTGCAGAACACCGACTATATCTGATTAGGCTAAAAAAGTATATGAAAGAAAAATCATAAAAGTGGTTCATAAAAAATACTCTCTCCGTCCCATTTTTATTGTCCACGTTTCTTTTTTGGGATGTCCCAATTTAATTGTCCACTACTAAAAATAGATAGGGAAGTTTGATCAAGTTTACTATATTACCCTTGTTTGAAATTATTATTACAAACTTTAAAGAAGACTTAAATTAATTACCTAATGGTAAAACTGTATTTCTGTCAAAAAGTAAGAAAGAGAAAACAATAATAAATGCACTTTTTTTAAACTGTGTTTTTTTGTCGGGGGACAATAATTTTGGGACGGATGGAGTAATGTGAGAGGGAGTAACATGGTAATATCTGTTGTGTGAAAGGAAAGGAAATGAAATGATTTTCATGTTCCCAATGAGTCCCCCACTTTTGTTGCACTGCGACTGAGCTGAGGCTACTTCTGCCTGCCAAAACTGCCAAAATTTCTCTTCATACCAACAAAGAATATCATGCATGTTTATCATCTTACTTTCTTTCTGTGAACAAAATACACCACTCTTTCTGTATTAATTTTGGACCTCGTGATAAATATAACTATATATATATATTTGAGAAAATTACCAAAAAATATATTACTATCTTTTTGGAGTTATTAGAAAAAGATTATTCTATTCTAAGTATTCCAAAAGTATCATATTTTGATCAACGTATGCTATTTTCTACCTATTTTTTCCGTTTCAAAATTATTGTTCACTGACAAAAAATACACAATTAAAGAAAAACATCATAACTACAGCTTCCTTCTTCTTACTTTTGCATAATGACAGTTTTACACTTAAATTAATTACTTTATAGCTTATTTAAAATTTGTAATAATAACTTTCAATGAGGTAATATACTAAAGTCGATTTAAATTTCCTACCTATTTTTAGTAGTGGACAGTTAATTTGGGACAACAAAAAAAACCGTGAATTGAACAATATCCTAAAAGTTGTGACCACGACGTCGTTTTGCAGTGGTGGGCTCCGGTCAATTTGGGGGCTGCCGGTTGGGCCGGCCCAAAAGGTTTTTTCTTTTACTTAATAATCCACATGCCTAAAATGGGGGAAAAAAAATTATAAAACGGACCCTCAAAAAATACCCGCGAAAAAATCTTCGAATTGCGAACAAAACGATCCTAATATTGCAATGCTTCTGAAATACGCACGATTTTATAAAAAAAATGTTGAAGTTTAATATAAATAGGAAAAAAAACTTACAAATCGTACCCTCAACTTTTAACTATTCACGACTTTTTTATATAATAAACTTTATTCATCACATATATAACGCATATCCACCAATTCATTCAGATCAAAAAATACATGCGGAAATATATTCGAATTGCGAACAAAACGAGCCAAATATTGCAATGTTTCTGACATACGTAGATCTGACCCAAAGTAAAAAAAAAGACGCCGGCCCAAAATGGAATTTTTTTTTACAAAACGGACCCTCAACTTTAACTATTTACGACTTTTTATATGATAAACTTTATTTATCAAATATATAACACATATCTACCGATTTATTCAGATCAAAAAAATACCCACGGAAAGATCTTCGAATTTCTAAAATACGCACGCTTTTATAAAAAATGTCAAAACTGTTTGGATCCTTAGCCGGGCTCCTTTTAGCGCACGTGGTCGGTCCAAATAGTAAATCTATAATATATATGGACAAAAAATACTCAGTCCATTATTCTTTGTTACAATAACAATTGTATACCAAAAAATTGTCAAAACATAACAAAATACTGAAACTATTATCAAAGATAAATATCTTTCGATATTAGGTTAGCCCCGCCGCAATGCGCGTGGTTATAATTATGAAACGAAAATACAACTAAATTTTGTAACAAAATCAATTTTTAATAATAAATAAATAGATTATATATGGACATGTGTCAAAATAACAGTGAGCCATGGAAGAAATAAAATGCAGACTATTTTTTAAATTGTTTTTTATAATATTTTTTCAAAGAGCGACGATTACGTTAGTTTATAAATAAGTTAAAAAAAAATTTTAAAAAGTTTATAGCCCGTTTATATATTTTGTTCTTGTCGATTTTTATAAGTGAGTCACACTCGCTGCATTTTAGCTGGGGGTGGAAATGAGTCGAGCCGAGTGCGAGCTTGAGCTCGACTCGTTTATATATATAAAGCTCGCGCCGATTACTTTTATTTGTAAAAAAACAAAGTTCAATTGAAGCTTGGCTCGTTAATCACGTTAGACTCGAGCTCGTTTACTTCTTTTAGGCTCGTTTATACATAGTTATACGTATAGGCAATATGTATACGCATATATTTCTAAGGCTCGTTTAGGCTCGCGAGCTTACTCGATCTTTTTGTATAGAGCTCAGGCTCAAGCTCATTTAAGCTCGGCTTGTTTGAGCTTTTACCGATCCGATCTTGAGTTTTTCACGAACGGCTTAACTCATTTCTACCCACCCCTAATCGTAGCTATTTGTCTACTCATTTATCGCTTATTGTTCTCTCTTCTTTCCCGGTTGTATGTATTGTCATTTTTCTATCTACGTAAAAGCATCTAGTACTTCATCCATTCGTTTAAAACAATTTTCTGCATAAAAAACGGAGGTTTACATTTAACTAATTAATTTATTACTTATTTAACGTTTATATAAAAAAATCGAATGAATATAACATGATAAGTTTAATATAAATTAATTCTTTATTTTAGAAGTGTACAATTAATCTAAGGCTACTTAAAAAAGAAAATAAAAACAAGAAATCCGAAATTAAAAAAATATTTTTGACAACGACAACCGACCTTTATTTAGATTTTTTTTTTTAAATTTTCCCGGTAAATTTTATTACTTCAAAAAACAATTAAGTATGATGGATGAGAGTGAATCTCACATTTTCGCCTGTTACATAAGCAATTTACTTCTTTAAAAGAAGATACACAAAGTGAATAGACTACAAATGACTCAATAATTTCTAGTAATCTATTTCTTGTTACGCCCTCGTATCTTGATATCCAAATTATCGCATATAGATTGAATGTTGTCAGTAATTTTCTGACCATCATACATATCATCATCGTATGGGTCGTAGTCATAATTAGCATTCTCTTAAGTTTCCTTCCATTGTTCCAACAAACTATTAGTACCATAACCAACTCTAAAGCTTATCAATTTTTTCAACAATAGGTGTAATTACTAGTACTACTAGATCCCACATTACAGATTGAAGATCCACTACAATTGGCATCTTTACTAGCCAAATTCGGAGTCCCCCCAGTTGTACTCAAGTCGACATCATTTTCAACCAAATTAAACACATCAAATGGATTGGATTACTAACCTTCTTTTTAGACTCCGCATCTTTCTTCTTATTACCACTAGTGTTGTCATTATTCTTTTTAGAAACAGGTCTATAAACTTGTTTGACTTATTTAAATCTCAACTTAGGACCAACAAGAACACCTCTAGGAGCTTGGCTAGGATTCTTCAAGTTCTTCGTCACATCAGAGCCACTCATCTTGAACATGACCAAAAACTTTGCAAAACGCACACATGAGAAGTTTCTACTCATACTCAACACGAATAGTAAACGTATAAAAACCCCTTCCCAACAAGTTTAGGCATAGCCATCACGATAGTATCTTTAACTCCACATCAACCCGAAGCTCAATCAATTCTCTAGCATAGCTTGACACACCACAAGATTGATGCACATGTCTAGGGGTGCTCACGGTCCAAAAACCGGACCGGACCGAAACTGAATTGGTCCAAAACGCCGAACCAAGGACTGGACCGAAATGGTCCGGTCCGGGTCGTTCCGATCCGGTTTGGTCCGATCCGGCCCTACAAGGCATAATCGTCGGGTTTTTTGTAAGACCGAACCGGACCGGACCGAAGACCGAATGTAATGAAAAGCATGGACCGATGAGCGGACCGAAATACGTTTGGTCCGGTCCTGTCCAGTTTTCCGGTCTAGTCCGATCGACAATCCAATATGCTTAGCCCTACACATGTCAGATGTATAAGAGTCAAGCATCAAAGGAGTACCAAGTTTAGTAGAAATGTCATTCAAACCATCATCGCTAAACGCCGTCACAGGGACACCATGGAGTTTAACCCAAACCGGAACATTACGAACATCTTCTTTCAATAAGTTCATATCCGGGTTTCACTTTTTCAGAATAAGCGGATTATTACGAATAAACCACGGATCATTTTCAAGCATTGAATCCAAATCATCTATAGAGCTAAACTAGAAGAAGAATAACCCGGTAGACGAGTTAAGCATTGATTTAACTAGTCCATATTTATTTCAAGTGTTCCTAACATAGTTAGCAAGAACGGAGTAAGTCACCCGCTTTAAAAAGAAATAATATGTCGTATTTTAAGTACTTCTAACTATAAAAAGTTGTACATTCAAAAATTGTTTTACCAACTTTTTCATATATGATAAAGATGAGAAAATGTGGATGCAACAAAGTAGATTGAGATTAATTAATAATGAGATTATTGTTATTAAAAGACTAGCAAGTCAATCAAACGGGAAGCATTGACCAATGTGGTCAAAAGAAAGGTCACCCCAAATCATTTGATTTCTTTTTAATTAAGACTTTAATTAAACGATAATACTTGATCTAACCTTCATTATCGTTGCTTTAATGTAATCTCATCTTTTGTTTCGTCATTTGTATTCGGTAACTGTCACATTTTCTCACTTTTATCTAAACTCTACTTTTATCCACATCAACAGCTTAATCGCTACATAAACATCATGAAACAAACAAACTTCTCTACGCATATTTCTCTTCGATTTTACGCGGTCGTCCAAACCAGGTTATAGTTCCTATAGCTTATCTGCAACGACATAAAACTTTTGGAAGATAGAAAATCCCGGAAGGCTAATTGATTTCCTTGTCTATTTCTACAAAAACAATCGATACAAATAGTTTACAGAGATAGGGCTTTGAGCCCAAGATAAGAACGAAACAACTTGATATAGCAATTCTATACACATGAAATATAATATATAATATGATGGAAAATTACCAAATTATCCTTGAGGACAAAGGTAAAAAGGAAAATTTTTAATATATATATATATAAGACGTATATTTACCGGGAAGTATGATTCCCGGATCGTTATCCCCCAACGATTTGTGAAATTGAAACCACGTTTGATGTTCGGACAATGATTTGAATTGGAAACAAAGATTGATTTGATTATCTACTTTTTTAAAAATTAAAATAAACAAATTCTAACAATTAAGCACGAAGACAAATATCGGGAAATCAAAATTTAACTAAAAACGCAAAACGAGACCCTTAAACGGAGGTCAAAAACCTTAAATTACAAAAAATAAACCTAACTTCAATTTTTCTATTTAAATTGCCTCTATTTGACTAAAAAGTAAGTTAAAAGAAAACTAGAACAAAAACAGAGTTAAAATTAGCGTTAAAACACGAAAAACGAGAATGGGAACGAATCCCGTTCTTTAAAAAATGAAATTTTGCAAATTAGACCCTACGAAAGCAAAACTAATTTTCCTATGAACTTTATGATAAAAGAAATTTTTCTAAAAAAGATTTATATTGTTTTGATTATTTTTTTATTTTTTATGATTTTTTAAAGTTTTTAATGAAAATAAATGTTTAAAAATACTAAACGAACTATAAAAATTCTAGAAAAATTACAGAAAATAGCTTACACTAATTGAAACCTAGGAAAAATATTCTTATGAACACAGCTTATCAAATAAGCCGTGAAATAAGCTGAAACAGCTTATTAAGCTTATATGGACAAAATGAGTATAAAGAATAAATTGTGTGAATGTATAACGAATAAAACCCAAGGGCGCAGTGGTAGTGTGTGGTGTTATAAAGGGTTAAACTGGGTAGAGGTCCCGGGTTCGAGTCTTGCTCACCCGGGCTTCCCTAGTCTATTTTTTTTTGAAAACTTTTAAAAACAAAGTTGTTGATAAGCTGGTGCTTATCAACTTTAATAAAAGAAATTTTTAATGAAACTTAAAGAATAAGCTGTTAACAGCTTATTAAGACAGTAAACTTATTTTTTCCTAAAAACTTAAAACACTTAACTGCTAACTAAGAAATAAGCACATAAGCAAACACCCATCTAAATAAGTTATTCTAAACTATGGATAAGCACTTAAAAAGAAAGATTGAAACAGGAAAAACTATGGGGAAGTGAGCTTATTGCTCAACAAGCTAATAAGACTAACTCAGCTTATGTTGAGTTAGTGCAGCCTCACTTGACTAAATTTAGGCTTAAAAATAAGCCACCAAATATAATCTTAAGCTAATAATCTTTGCTACACCTAAAACTAAACCTAGGATACTACTTATAACAGCTTATTAAAATCATTTTGAATCTTATTAAACCTTAGAAAAAGCTACTTGAAAAGGGTTGTTATAGTTTAACTAATTTTTGAAAAACATTGATAAAAAGAGAAAAATAAGTTGCATTCAATGATTTAAGCTGAGAAATGAAAAACTAAGACTTAATTAAGCTATTATAGGCTGAAACTAAACTGACTACCAAATTTAAGCTTATTTGAGCTTATTTTAGGCTAAAAACAGTCTAATGCCAAACACCCCTTTAATTTTTGAATTGCAACATAAAAAACTAAATCAGACCCTAATAAGCTATAATAAGTAAGAACAGATTGATAACTAAACATATTTAAGGCAAATAAGAGATGTTCAACAGAAATTAAGTTCTAATAAGCAATGAAATAAGTTATGCTATATTTTTTTGGTTTTTAACAGTTTGTGAAGAAAAACAACTAAAAATGAATTTTAAGCTAAAATTTAACTAAGTAAGCATCAACTAAGTATAATAAGCACAGATACGCTAATTCTAACAATCACAATCTAAAAATAAGCAGAATTAAGCAAATAAGCAGTAAAATAGTAATTGAGCAGAAAATTAAAAAGAGTAAGATTACCTTTGTCCTTTGCTTAAACAAGGACTGGAATGCTCAAATGAGCTTATTCTACAAGCTCTGGCTTATTAGGAATAAGCCAGTAAGTCCATAAGCCCATCCATATTTGGCTTATCATCCATAAATCAAAAGCGTTGGAAATTTGAGAGTAAAAAGCTCAGTTAAGCTTGTTAAGCTTAACTGAGTAAGAGATTAGCTTATTAAGAAAATTGAGCTTATTAAGAGCTTATTTAGTTGAAACAGTAACAAATATAGTTGAAATTTAGAACACGAATTAAACTTTTAAAACTGAATTTCATTAATATAAAAGAGATTACATTACATTGAAAAGAAGATTACATAAGTTGATTACAATAAGCTGATTAAAACAGTAAATAAGCTAAAGCTAAAATTACACTACTCCTAGATAGCTTGATGTGAGTGAGGAGAGGGGCTATTTATAGCTGCACAATGAAGATTCTAGCCTTTGGAGTTTGTTAGACGCTCCTTGCAATCCTGGCTCTCTATTTCGTTGGATCAAATCATAGCTCACACGGATTGCCAGCGTGGCAATCCGTGATGTGACACCTTGTGCTTGTTTTAGGCAGGCTTTAGTGTAAAATCTTGCATCTTTGTGTGTTTCTTCACAATCCACGTGTGATTCCCTTTGTGGGTATTGGCCAATGAGAAAGCTTGATGATGTTTTACCCTGCCATAGTGATCCTTATCACATGAATTACCCTGCCTCGTACTCAATTAGCATTTGCCCTTTGTTTTTGACCCTGTGGTTAAACCTTGAAGAAGATAAACAGTAACAACTGTTTTTCCTGCTCATTCTTTTACTATAAGGGTGCGTTTTATGTTTCTTTGACCCGGGCTTTTGCAAAAAAAAGAATTGGGCTTAGTGTTAGGTTTGGACTTGGGTAATTTTGTTAACAGGTTAAGGGTCTTGGATTTATAATAGAAGTTAACGACCGTTAGTCCTATGTTGATAAAGGACTAACGTTGTTAGGGCTTAGGGTTATACTTGCATTTTGGTTTAGCTTGAAGGGCTGATTTTGGTATTTTGGAATTTTTGTCATCTTGTGGTTTGACTTAGGTTGACCAAAGGTTGACTTGAGTTGACCACTTTTGAAATTTTGATAGCTTTCTTCCGGCTCTTTGCGTGCCCTTCCGTTCCCGTGTTCGTGTTTGTCCGGGTTTTAACTGTTTTCTTGAGATTTTTGCAATATCCGTACCTACACAATCACAAAGACAAAACAAGCAGAATTCAAGCATTTTAAGCATAATTTTGTCTTTTTAAGGCCATTTTTGATATAAAATGGATATGTGTTTTCACACATATCAAAATTCCTCAAACTAAGCGATTGCGTATCCTCACGCAATATTATATGCCTTATAACCAAATACCTCAAAACTTCCCCAAACTAAACCTTTGAAAAGTAGCAAAGATTTTTGTGGAGAGAGTTAAGAAATCACAATTTATAAAACACCCATATTTTCCCATTTTTCTAAAACTTTTTTTTATATATATATTAATAATATAATTGAGATTATTTTGACTTTCGTTATTTCCATAATTGTTAGGGATCATAGAACAAGATGCATTTCGATTCCGAGAATGCCTCAAAAAGGATAAATTCATCGTTCCCGACTTTTCACTTATCCAAACCAAGCTTAAAACAAAATCACAGCTAAATATCAGTTAAGATGCTAACACTACTCATATTTGCAACTTGTGAACTTTTTACTCCCGATATTCATTATATCTTAAGTGAGTGTGCTATTTTGAATTTCAACTATGGATCAACTTTTTGCAACATACTATGCTTTACGTTCCACCTTAGAATTCATCCCATGTAGCGACTTTCGTCTCGGCACATCCCAACCTTACGGCTAAGTGACCAGGCTTTTGACACCCCACAGAGACTAGTATCGGGACTCACGGACCTTAGGTTTCAAAAACTCTCAGGTTTCCCGGATATAGCTTATAAAATAAAATAGTCAAAGTGAAAAAGCATACTTGAATTTAACAAAAAGAAATCTATTTATTAGCCATGACTTAACTATTTAGACATTTATGCAATTGTAACCCTCGACCTTTTAGAAGGCTGCAACATCGGTTGTGAGCCGGCAAGATGCATCAAACTTTTATCAGTCTCGGATCTTTATTCTTACTATGGGCTTTTTTTAGAAGACTACCACATCGGTTGTGAGCCGGCAAGAGGTAGTAAACTTTTATCAGCCCACAGCTTTTATTATTATATACTTTTTTAATTTTTTTTTAAAGAATACTTCTTTTTGAAAAATTCAAGTATAAATTTGAACTAAGACTAAAATTTTTGCTATATATTACATAAAAATTTGTTGATTTAAGTTTACTCTCCAAAAACAGCACGTATATTAATCCGATTAAGAGCTTATGGGAGAAAAAGCAACAAGTTACATACATGAGCTCTTAGGATTTCCAAATAATCCTTGTTTAGCATCCTACTCATACTTAACTCTATCATTTTTCGTTCTTTGCAAAAATTGGGAACGCTTAGCCTTAAAGGTTAAGGAACAAGCTAGAGCTCAACATGCTCGATGAGGTCAAAATTTACTCTTATTCTTACCCAGCAAGAAAGTCAAAATTGTGACAAAAACACTTATTTTATTTTTGAAAATTTTAAAATTTTCATATTTTTGAAAATTTTGTGGGAAAACGGGGTACGTAAGAACAACGGGTAAAACTAGACAAGATCATATCGAAGATATACTACCCCATACTAAAATCAAACATTGTCCTCAATGTTTCCTAGCCTAAGACTTCAAAACCCAATACTAGAACTCAAAAAAGTCGAATGCATAACTCAAACATGAAGAAAGTATCACAAAAATCTTTAGCCGTTTATTAAGTGTGCTACAAGATAAATGTTAGTCGATAATAATCTTTAGAATATCGGATTTATCCAAACTAATGGCAATCAAAGGCTAGGAAGCTCGAGTAGACCAGGACAAAACACCGAACACAAGAATCTTCAGAAAATTTGGGTTCAATCCTGCAAACAATCACAAGTACAAACAACAAACACAAAGAACGAAAGAGTACAAGCCTCTTCACCACACATTAGAAGCTAGAAAGAAAAAATAGAAAATGGATAAGCATGGGGTGCCTCCCACGAAGCGCTTTGTTTTTGGTAACCGAGTCACATAGCTTGACTCGATCTCCGAATTCATTCGTCCTTGGAGAGAGTAAATGGAAGAGAAAATCTCAATCAGGCTTTCATTAATGTTTGGACAAACATTAAAGCACATGAAAGTTCCATCCTGATGAGAGGCCACCGGCTCTAAGTGGAGATTCCGGGGTCAAAAATGGTATCCTCATTTCTGGTGGAGGAAAGTAAGGGAGAAACCTCAAGGTAAGTGAGATATGGAAGGAAAATCCAAGTGATAAATGTGAAGGAATTGTCAACTTCAACATCAATCTCACCTCCTCTTGGGTCAAAACATTCATCTTCATTAAGCTCATCAAAATTGTTTATCACTGGTGCATCGGTCTCAATATTTAAGCAAATCTCAACATCCGGTGGTTCCGAAGGAGGACGAGGAAATAACGGATCATCATAAAGATCAAAGTGAAATGATTCAAACTCGGGAAGTTCCAAAAGAGGATCATTTGAATTATCAGAAATAACAACGCTAGTCAACCCTCCCTGATCGGGCTCAACCTCAAAAAGAAACGAATCATACTCGGGAAGAGAGTTATTAGCATGAGTAGTGGTACTGCCACTTCTCGTCTCTTCTATATGATCGCTAAAAGTCTCGAATTCGGGTAAAGAATTATCCAAATGAGAAAGAGGAGTATCTGACTCCTCAAAGAACGAATCACTATCCACGATGGGAATAGGAAATGAAAAAGGAGAATTGAACACATGATCAAGAGTAGGTTTGTCTTTCAAAGATTCGATATTAGTAATAAGACGATGGACGTTTAATAATTTCTCACGAAGAATAACGTCTTGGATTTGAAAAATATCTTCTAAGTCAAACTCTTTCTCTTCTTGATCTTCATTCTCCTCCTCTAAACTATCGTACTCCAAATTGAGAGGTGATGCTTCAACGTACTCGATGTTCTCATAAGAATCGTCATCACTTGAAATATCATGATCATAACAATCAACTTCTTCTTCATCAAATTCGTCTTCATCCATTCCCGGTGGAATAGGAGCGAGTTCACCGGCGAACTCCTCGGAAAGAAAATCGATCTTAGGAGACGTGATCGGAATATCTTGACTAAGCAAAGATTCAGCATCAGAATGATCATTATCACAAATATCGTCGGAGACACCCTTGGATCCACTTGGGATTGGGACGAGGTCCTCAACACTAGATTTATCCTTTTCAGGAATAGTGCTAAGTTCCTTTTCCCCCATGATTAGAGGGTCTTCGGGCTCTTCGGATGGTTCATCGGGTGTGATCGCTTTAGGCCTTCTCCATATAACAGTATACTCATCATCGTCATCATCGAAGTAGAAAAGCGGACGATTCCAGCTTGGACAATTAATATATTCTGAAAACTCTTCACTGATATTTCGCACATCTTCAAGGAGTTTACTCATCAATTCTTGAATATCCTCTTGTCGATATTGCTTGTCCATCAAAGCATCTTTAATTTCGCCAAAACTTTCCCAAGCTATCAATATAACCTTTGGTGTTACTCCAAAAGGTATACGACTAAACTTCCTTAAGAAGGTGCAAACGTCCTTCAAAAAGTTGTCTCTAGCTTCTTCATCATCCATCATTGAAACATCCTAATATGGAATAAAACTTTGAGCTGCCGTCTCCTTCTTTTCTTGTTGGCTTCCTTTAAGAATTTGCAAATCATCCATAAGTTTAAGAAGCAATTCTTGCATAACTTCAGGTTGATGCTGCTCTTCTATCATAGTCTGCTTAATCTTAAGAAATCTCTCATCAGCAAGCATTAGAACCATGCACTTTTCATTAGGAGGTATATGATCATACTCATTTTAAAAGGCTTGTATAGCTTCCATTAAGTCTTCTTGAGCTTGTAAAATTTCCCTACTTGTCTCTTGAGGAGGATAGTTAACGGGAAACTGCGGGGGTTGATATTGGTCAAAACCAAAAGAATTAGGTTAATAGCAAGAATTTTGCTCATAATATTCTTCATTCATTGGTTGACATTGAAAAGTTTCATGAGGGTCCCCACAATTTTCACAACAATTGTATTGTTGAGAAGAACTTTGAGAATTTTGTAGAAAATAATTATCATTAAAATTTTGATTGTAACATGGCTCTTGTTCATAGACAAGCGGGAACTATGGTGGACAATCATAACCATAATGAGCATTATTTCCACATAACTCACACAAGTAAGTCTCAAATTGGAGTTGTAGAGGGTGGGTGAGAACACTAGGAGAATCATTGAAAGAATTAGGTTTGGAATCATAAGTGAATGAATTCTCATCTTCATGATTGCATGTCGGATAAACACTTGGCAAAGTATGTGGGAGCTCATTAATGGTTTGATTGCATTGTTCTGAATTAGAGATGATTGGAGCTTTTGGTGGACAATTATAACCAATATGAGCACCGTTCCCACAAGACTTGCAAGTACATTGTTGACAAAAAATACTGTCTAACAAATCACCACACTTGTAACAACAATTGTGGTTAATTTGTAGAGGACTTTGCGAAGAATTTACACCGGGGTCTTGATTGAAGTCGAATGGCTCTTGAGGTGCACTAACAACATTAGTGTTGTTTTTGGATGATTTGGAGGTGTTTAGAATTTCGTTTTCATTATGAATTGTATACCAACCTTCATTCAAACACTTTCTCACAAAAACACAATGTCGACAATATAAACCATCAACCGATTTTCTACAAGTTGCACAATTCTGAGGAGGTTTAGGAATAAGAATTTTGTCTTCAAGACCTCCTTTTGAACAACAAAAATCCACAGTATACAAAGCTCCACAAGTCATGCATTCCTTAATCGAGAAGAGGGGTTTCAAACGATGATCGAGTGACGCCATAAGAATTAAACAATTTAGAGGGTTAAGGAAAAGAATTAATTGGATAAGAAGGTAAAGGAGAATATTTTTGGTTTTTAATCTAATTTTAACGGAAAATGAGATAGACAACTTGAACCAAATAATCAAACTTACTTCACGGTAGCTCTTAAAAATTTTACTTTTTAAGGTGAGCCGTTCCTCGTAAATGACACAACTGGCAAGTTTTTGAATCTTTGATTCGAGTTGGGAACTTACTAATGGATAATACCTCAATTGAAGGTATTATTTGTTGGTGTTCTTTTACCAACTTTGTTTATTTTTTTTATTATGGACAATTTTTATATTTTTGAATTTTTTTTATATTATACTAAAAGAAAAGAAAAATATTTTTTACTTTTTATTTTTATAATTTTTTTTATTTTTAATTTTTTTAACAAAACAAAACTTTCAAAAATGAAAGGGTCTTCAAATCACAATCAACAAACTTCAAACGAGAGAATCTTAATCACAAGTCCCCGGCAGCGGCGCCAAAAATTGATTCGTTAGAATCTATATACGTAATAATAAAATATATATAATACGATGGAAAATTACCAGATTACCCTTGAAGATAAAAGTGAAAAGGAAATTCTTCAAAATATATATAATATAATATAATAGGTATATTAACCGGGAAGTATGATTCCCGGGTCGTTATCCCCAACGACTTGTGAAATTGAAACCACGTTAGATGCTCGGACAATGATTTGAATTGGAAACAATAGATGATTTGATAAACTACT